>CAUG01000660.1:15497-55203 GCA_000442785.1 Papiliotrema flavescens NRRL Y-50378
TCTTGTAGTGCGCGATCGCGCCGCAGACAACCTCGAAAGCCAGTTCTTCGCTTGCCGCTTTCGCCCGCCGCTCCATTTCGTCGTCAAACTGCTTCTTCCTCATGAGCGTGACATGCAGGACGAACGAGCTGAACTTTGCGATGATCGTGTACTCGGCAGACGCTGACACTCAGCTACGTAAAGTCAGGCGCCACTTACATTCGATCTGCGTAGCCCACTTGGCCGCCCAGTTCGCCATGGCCTTGTCGATTATATCCTTCAATACTGTAAAGTCGGTCGACCTCTCCGCTGCCATGCGATGGTGCAGCTCAATCTGACAGTCAGCTTCCCATTCTCCGCGAGCGGCACATGCAGCTCACGACCATCTTGCGCAGCGATACTGAGGCAGTGATGGGGGCATCTATCGGTTGCGCACGCTGTCCTCAGCGAATGCGCTGGTGAGCAGCTGAGCGGACGCTTACAGGTACTTTGCCCCAATGATCGAGATTCTTTTGCGCGGTTACAGCCGACTCCGGGAAGATAGGATACCGCCCCGAGACCATTGCCATGTTCTGCTCATCAGCCACAGCTCGTCTGCTTCGCCGTTACGCACCCTATCGTGGATATACAGCATCAAGCATGACCGATGTGCATTCCGCGTGAGGATCTCATCCATGGCCGGGCTTTTCCCATATTCCGTATCCATCTGCACGCAGTACGGCACCGGCGCGTCCAGTCGCATCTCCGTGACGATCGCAATGGCGTGCGAGACGTACATCCACGTCTTATCCCGGCACAAGGTTGCGGGGATCTCTGTGAAGCTCGCGAGCAAGAACAGAGCCTGAACAATTTCCACCGACTTGAGGTGATTATTTCGCACATGGTCTTCGAGCTTCGACGCATGTGCGACAAGCCTTGAATGCAGCCGAGCCGAAGGGCATATTGTCTTGAACGTCGATGCAACGGATAGGATCACAGCGAGCAGGAACGATGAGCGCGATCGGACATACGGAAGGGTGTGTAGCCGGGGGTCGAAGTGCATCGAGCCGTTCCTCAAGAGGCGCATGAAAGAGTCGAACAGATGCTGCGCATCTGTGAGGGATATGATCTGTAAGGAGATTACGTCGTGTTCGGGCGCACCGTCTGGTCGAGCCATCTATCCGTAAGCGTCTGTTGCGGGAGTGTCACGGATACCTCACATCCATCCGCCCCGAAAAGACACTAGGCTCGTCCCCATCATACGGCACGAATCCCTGTTTGTCCGCCAGCAAATCACCCAAGCGCGTCTCCAGCGCCTCTCTTCCCAGCGTCGGATGGAGCTTCTCTGTCCACGCCGCAAATCGGTCCAGGATCGTCCCACTCGTGCGCCCCATCAAGCTGTCCACAGCGGTCAGGTTGTCATCCGGTCTGCAATCAGGTCGAGGCACGACGCGTACGATGGTAAGAGGAGGACTGAAGCTCACTCTGGAGTCATGTGATGCCTGGAAGCCTCGGACGCGAGGACATGCAGCGGGTTGGGCAGATGGTGCACATCGCGCGACCCGCCCGCATCGGCAGACGCGAACGAGTGATCGTCTATCGAGGACGACAGCCGCCTCTTCTTGTTCTTGATCCCCGCTTGCCGTCCCACCCGTCTCTTGACGGTCGAGCATTCCGTCCCATTCGCCTGACAGCGCTCACACGTCTCGGTCTGGTCATACCCGCGCGACGGCCTGATACACCTGGATTGTAAGCTTCGATTCGCTCACGCCTACTTCAGCTAACTTTGCTCTAATCTTGCGGCAGGCCTCGCACGCCGTGGTGTACATGACTGCCCTACCGCAACACCGGCGTGAGGGGAATGGTCTTGCGGTTCAAATGCTCGGACGTTAACAGGGACAGTGCTCGCAGCGCGACCCGCATGAGCAAGTGGCCCACGGATGCGCTTATCGCTCGTCCCGTACTGTTGCCGTAATTCCCGGAGTCCAGATTGCATCTGAAGTGCAGGCTCAATTGCTGAGTCGATCCGATTCTCAGAATGAGCAGGAGATGTTCGGGCGATCCGAAGCCTCGGTGAATCATGTAGAGTATAGCTGATACGTGCATAGAGAGGCCCAATAGACAGGCGCGATATCATCACATTTCGTTACGCGTGCTACAAGGGCGTCAGAGACATTAATATCACAAATTACGCGAATCATTACAGCCACTCACTCTGCCGTGTATCCAGTTGCCCGCCTGCCTGTTAGGGGTCCGGCCCCGCACGCTTGTCTATTCGATCTCAATGGCATCGCCGATAGCCGTGCCGAGATCAGATCTAGCTTTCTTGGCTTTCGGGGTAGCGGAGACGGGCGCAGCGATATGACCAGGCAGCGGTCTGAGCACGATCCCCGAAGCCGGCTTGGAACCATCTTCCAGGTCCGCGGTGTGACTTCCAGGAGGCCTCAGCGCGAACGGGTCCAAGTCACCATCAGGCGGCGAGTCATGGTCCGGCACAGGTGCCGTCGTCGCCCAGGATGGCTTGTGAAGCGTCAAGTTTGGCATGCTGGGCGAACTCGACCTCGACGACATGTCCATAACCTTACGCTTGGCTGGAATAGTCGGCGTCAATGTCGTTGGCGTGATTGTTCGGTTGGCAATCATGGGGTGTGGTGCAGGCGTCAGAGGCTGAGCCGCAGGGGACGCAATGACTGGCGCGGGCGACGCTGATGAATCGGTTGCCGTAACGCCGCTCGTAAGGATTCTCGCTGCTTGTGGGCTTGCGACCGGGGAAGCATCGCCTCGGAGCTCAACGTTCAGCGGTCGCGGTCGTTTCAAGCGATGGCGGGCTGGGAGCAGGGGATTGTCGCTGGTAGACATGACAGATTGTTCTGCTGGATCGATAATTGTCGATCCAGCGGTGACTTGCGTCTCCGGGACTGGCGGAGTGTTACTGCCTGACGAGCTCGTTTGACCCCGTGCAGCGACGACGATCGGGCCGGCCGTACGATGACGGCTGGCAAGGAGAGGATTGATAGCACTGGAAGTCGAGGGCTGTGGTGTCGGTCGAGCATTGGCGAGAGCCGCCAATCCGGGTGCACCCTTCGTGCTAAGGAGAGCGCGGACGACTGGATCCGCCCCGCTTCCGCGGAGAGCCGGCTCTATCAGGCCCCATAGCTCCTGTCTCTCTTTCTCTGTCTTCCGCCGTAACGATGCGCAGACAAAACCCTCTTTGCTGAGCCTGACACCGGTGAAGATTCTCGGGATGGAGCTCACGAACTCCATGCCCTTCATCGCGGCCGGTGGGAAATAGTTGATGGGTCGATTAGCGTCGACGGGCTGACGGTGTGGGTCGAATTCGGCTGGGAATGGCAAAGCCGTGCCCGGAGATATAGCTTGGACGTATGCGGCGTAGACCGAGTTTTGCGACACAGAGTCTGGCTGTGAGAAGGTGTAGTTGATCTTGAGCCTAGACGTCAGCGCGCGTCTTTGCCGGGCATCGGTGAAGGCCCGGCGCCTTCCAGGAGGAATAGACGTATCGCAGACACGCACCAGATGATAGAGCGCAGGGGTTCCTGTATGCTGCGCAAAATGGTCGGTGCCAAATCCGCCATCCGATCCTTGCTAGATGATGGCCCAGCCACGGTATTTGAGTGCTGTGTTGCAGCGTCTCGCATCGTCGGGTTGCTCGACTGGTGGTTGTAAACCACCTGAGGCTGATGATACACCATTTGGGAGACGACAGCGGATCCTGCCGGTGCAGATAGCGGACCTATCGAAGGGGCCCGGTCCGGGTGAGGCGCTTGAGGAGTGCGTGGTGGCTGAGGAGCAATGGCGACATTGCTGAGAAGGGACTCCGCCGCCAGTCGCCGATATGTCAGAATCTGCTGCCAATAATCCTTCGTAGGATTCTCTCTGTATCTCTTTTCGGCGAGAGCAGCCTTGTCTGCATATATCGAACGTGCTACGTGACGTCGCGCCTGGCGTGCGGGTTCTTTCAGCTCAGTACGCCGGATGCGACGAGCCTGACGTCAACAGTGCACCAAGAAACGCTTCGCGGCATCCCTGCGACCTAAACTGGATATCCATGTGGCCAGACTTACCATCTTTGCTCGCAGCTTCTCCCAGTATTTAGCGTAAGCGTCGGGGCTCAAACACTCGAGGCAAGTGCTCTCGCGCATCTCACATCAGCATCGCTCGAGAGGCTCAGGTGTGACTCACATCCCGAGTCCCATCATTCGACGCCAAGAACACCGCGACCGGCCATCCTCGGCCGCAGGCTTGACAGAACTGGCTATCGGGCGGAAGCTGCATCGGTGTACCATGCTGGAAGGGACCACTCGGTGGTGGGTGGACAATTCTGCCTCGCGACGCGTTCGCAAACACGCCCGTCGCGTCTGCGCCCGCCGACATCTTATCTCGAGCGAAAGGAGGGTGACGGTGTTGGCGACATCAAGGTAATGGGTGAAGGGGGGATGATCGAGATGGTCATGATGAGTATGTCGCCGGGAAGCCATAACCCCGTCGGCGTTACGGTTACCTGAACGAAGAGGCAGCATCACGGTGCCAGAGGTATGAATGACCGGCGGTCGCCGCGACGAGGGACCCCATTGTTGTTGTCGTTTCAGATTGCGGAGATCATCAAGTTGTCCGTTCCGTGAGAGTGAGATTGAGTGGTGCTTGTGAGGCGACGTACCATTATCCACCCCGATCGAGCATTGATTCATGACTCATACGCCGGCGCAGTACGCCGGGAAGCCATGACTGCCGCGATGTGTATCGCGTTGAGCCCGATTGGGCCTCGGCTGAACTGCTATTGGGCTGAAGAAAGCTGCAGCCAGAAGCTGCCAGCCCGCACGTGGCTGACCGCCCGATCGGTCGGTTATTTCTTCGCTCGTCATCGGCCGGTTTCTGACCGGTCGAGAGGTCCAGGCTGTACGTACCCCCTTCTCGCCTTCCAGTCCATGACCTGCTTGGCCTGCCCAGGTGCTTGGTTCCATGCTGCCCGGGGCGGCCCACACTGCTGGTCATCTCGCTTCGCATCAACGGACGTCACGCACGGCCCGAAGTCACCGAGTCCGTTATACCCAGCGAGGCCACTCCACAATCGGACATAGTGTGCTTCTTCGCCTGTCCATCAATCCTGCGCTGACGATCGGTTGCTTTTCCCGCCGACAGAAGCCATGCAAATGTCCGCCTTCTGTGCGTATATAAGACCCGGGATGCATGCTCTTCTGGCCCCCATACCAGTCGACCCCAACTACGACTACACTATCTTCACTTCGTTCTCAGAAAAGTAACCAGAACCCAGGCAAAATGGTTCACGCACCGGAAGTCACCGAATACGTCAAGCAGTCCGCGGCGAAGCTCGACGTCGTCTCCGACCATGTCGACGACGTCAACGTTCTCAAGTTGAAGCAGCAGGGCGGGTACGACGACGAGTCCAAGTTCGACGCGGAGAAGGACAAGGACAACTTCAGGCGGTATGAGGAGGCCTGCGACCGGGTCAAGAACTTTTACGCCGTGAGTCGACCCCTCCATCCCATCCCGGAACCGGCCGGTACGCGCCGGTGCACCGGCGTCACTGCGCCTCAGACACGATTCGTCAGGCCGCCGCTGACCTTTAGGAGCAGCATCAGAAGCAGACTCTCGAGTACAACATCCGGATGCGCAAGACGTTCCGCGAGACCGTCCGGGCCCGCATGTCGATCTGGGAGGCGATGGAGATGCTCAATACGCTTGTCGACGAGTCCGACCCGGACACCTCGGTTGGCCAGATTGAGCACCTGCTGCAGACGGCCGAGGCGATCCGACGAGACGGCAAGCCCGACTGGATGCAGGTGACCGGCCTGATCCATGACCTCGGCAAGCTGCTGTGCTTCTTCGGCGCCGAAGGGCAGTGGGACGTCGTGGGCGACACGTTCGTCGTCGGCGCCAAGTTCAGCGACAAGATCATCTACCCCGAGACGTTCAAGGCGAACCCGGACTACAACAACCCGGAGCTCATGACCGAGAACGGAATCTACGAGCCTGGATGCGGTCTGGACAACGTCATGCTCTCGTGGGGTCACGGTGAGTCGCGCGACACTTGGACGAGAACTGTGCTGATATCAGACGAGTATCTGTACTGGATCTGCAAGGAGCAGTCATCATTGCCCCGGGAGGGACTCGCCATGATCCGATACCACTCGTTCTACCCGTGGCACCGAGAGGCCGCGTACCGACACTTCATGAACGCCGAAGACGAGAAGGACCTCAAGGCGGTGAAGGCATTCAACCCATACGACCTCTACTCCAAGTCGGACGACCCGCCAAAGGTCTCCGAGCTCAAGCCGTACTACATGGAGTTGATCAAGAAGTACTTCCCCGACGAGGTCGAGTGGTAGTGGCCTAGATCGATGCGCAGGCAGAACCCGTGCAAGGGGCAATCGAGCAGGGATCAGAAGTCAGTTGTAATATAGTGTCATACCATCATGCTAGATACGGACTGTGCATAGTTATCATGCAATCACATTTGCCTGCCGCGTTCATTCGGAGGAATTGTTATTTCTTCCATTGCACTACTCATCGTGCTGGTAGTCCAGATCGGCTATCATACACGGTACCTACTCGGCCCATTCCAACCCCTGAAAGTCCGTCAGATGATTCAGGTAGTTCATGTTCACCCACACATCCTCGGCGTTGTACCAGTCCTGACTGCCCCATGGATTGCGCATCAACATTCTCCTCTCCCACTGTTTCCCCTCTCCGGGCTGTGTCCCGTTATCGGCCGGCGGGACGATCTCGCCCTGCTCAGCGATCAACACCGCATACGCGTGGTTCCCATGTATCACCGGATCCGTCTTCGTGATATTCGCCTTGGCCACCGTCGTGACCACCACCGGGCTCTGTTGAGCATGCTTGACCGCCTCGAACCATTCGCTGACACCGCCGGGGTAGTCTTCTTCCGTCTTGATCGAGATGGGGAAGCCCGTCATCATTGCCATGGCCACAGCCGGTATCCCATTGTTGTGCCAGAACGAGCCGTTGTTATGGTGTATGCCGTATATCCGGTAGCTCTGTTCACTCGCCGCGGGGTCGATGGGCAACTGGCCCATCTGCGAGAACCCCTGCGTCAGGGCAGAGTGCCACCAGTTCCCGCCGGGCACGTCCTCCGTCAGGCTCTTGTTGTAGACATTGACGGTGAAGTTGTGGCGCGTGCCGTTCGAGTATGCAGGATCCCACAGCTGGACCTGCGCCCATTCGGCGGCGGGGTACCATGCGTTGTGCATGGGCGAGCCGTCGGAGTAGTAGAAGAGACGGGAGACCCAGTCGGGGTTGACCCATGTGACGGCGATGGACGCCGCGGGGAGCCAGCAGTCGTAGACCTTCTCTGTCATGAGCGATGCGCGGCTGCATAGGTTGGCTATAACAATAGAGACGCTCACGCTGAACAGGGTCCTTGTAGTATGGCTGCGTCTCGTTCCATACTGCCGTGTAGTTGAACCGCCAGAGTGCGTTGACATGCTGGATCTCGGTGATGGGTGGGACGACAAGCTGTGCTGATACTGCGAGGGCATCAGCCGCGCCGCTTCCTACCACAAGTCAGACGCTACAGCCTACCCGTGTGAAACAGACCGGTGCATAGCGTAAGCGCCACTACTGGCACAGGAGCCTTCATCGGCCCGAGGAATTCGTGGGGCGAGAGCTACGCGTGAGGCCGCGCGCTGTGCTGTATGGGCTGGCGTGATAGAACGCCTTCAGAGTGCAGATCGAGTGAGCTCGAAGGCCGGCCACTGACTTTGAATATAATGAGATGGCCTGTAACGAGCGTATGACAAGCGTGTGTGATCAAGTGAGTGTATTCTCGGTGTCGTCCCTCCAAAACCCTCCTGTACGGTCCACGGACAAGAGGAGCGCGATGCGCGCACCGTTGTGCCCGTATGCCGGCACCCCCGCACAGCGTGCCGGACAAAGGAAGTACCTCGGACGCACAGGAGGCGTGGGGCGATATCCTCCTGCTCGCACACGTCTGACCCCAATGTTCCTTTCATTGCTCAAAGCGGCACACGCGGGATGGACAGAATCAGCCCGCCGGGCAACCCCCGCGATCGAGCTTGAGGGTCTTCATGTGAGAGCCCACAATCGGCAAGTAGCGAGCTCGGCGGGATGCATGTACCAGACTTTGCATGTTGGGGTCAGAACCAGCCCTGCAGATCAGCCGCATTCGTGGAATGTCGCGCCCGGGGCCGACTCACGCCCATCGGGCCGACTCCTCGGCCGTACAACAGCCGAGGCGCTCCGGGAAGGTTGTTGATGCCTTGCATCCCGCCCAGCCCGCTCATCATCCCCAATCCAATCCCATACGAGTCTGGTGCCGACTGCCTGTACGCATGCTCCACTCTGTGGACGTCTGGGTCATCGTCGACAAATATGCTCGCGGGCGTGGCCTCTCGTCAGCTTTCTTACCAGGCATGAACGTGGGCATTCTCACCCCGAACGCCAAGAGAGGGTCGTATCGCCTGGGCACACATCAGCACGCGTCCCATATGATTACCGAGACTCGCTCACGGAGCCATCGGGCTGTTCTCAGCGGTAATCTTAGAAGGCTAGAGACAGGCTCACGAGTACATGCCGACGCCTGTGTTCACGCCCATGCCCGTCCCGCCGAGCCTGAAGCCCGTCCCGCCCATCATGCCCCGCCCCGTCCCGGACGTGCCGTAGCCTATCCCACCCATCGCCGGTGGTACCATTCCGGGCGACATGCCTGGCATGAATCCCATGCCCATGCCCATGCCCATGCCCGAATACATGCCCATGCCCATTCCCCACATGTTGCTCTGATGCGGAGGTCGTTTGCTCTGATGCGGGGGTCGTTTGGCGTAATCCAAACAGTAGTCAGGCGCGTCCGATAGAAAGCTCGGTGGTCAGGCCACGATTCGAGGCCAAGTCGAGGTTGAGGATCAAATCTGTCTGCATTCACAGATGCACAGCAAGATGTGCGACCCCGCTACAGATGTGGACCCCGGACAAAGGAAGAAGCAAAGGTATGCGTGCTCAGCGGACTACCGACCGCTGTCCTTTGCCCTTGACGCCGACTGGTACTGCAACAGCCGCGTTGTCGGCGATCGCCGATGATCTGCTTCTCGGCAACGTCATGCATATTTACCGATGCAAGCGATGCATCGTCTCTTGGCACCGCCCACTCCGTCTGCTCCATCTACACTCTCAAGCTCGACCCGAGGACTGATATAACGAGCGTTTCATCACCTTATCCGTGTCAGCCGATCGCTTTCGCCAGCTTAAGGATCCCAGCTTCCCTCCAGCATGATCGCTTACGACCCTCCGCCGCCGTACGATTCCCAAGCACACTCACATGGGGCCAAGCAGCCCAGGCTGGCACCCCACATCTCTTCCCTACCGCTGCACCTCGTACACCGCATCGTCTTGCTCACGCTTGACCCACATGCTACACCCAGCCGCTTCTCGGGGGACTACGAGGAAGAGAAAGTCCGGCGCATGTGGGCTCTGTTCCTTGGGCTGCGCGGGGTCGATCGGCGCTTCTTCCTCGGTGAGCGCCACCTACCCGGCAGTCGAGACACGAAGCCGCCTCGCTGTCGGGTGATCTTACCCGTGAAAATGTGTCTGACTCGCAGTATCCACATCGATACTACGCACGCACTACCTCGCAACCTACCGCGCGCACCTACCCCGGGGCACCTCGTCCGACCCCTTCCCCACCTCCTCGCAGCCGTACTACTCCACGTCCCGCTCCCGTCCGGCCAGCCAGTCCCGCGCCGACTCAGCCGACTCAGCCTCGATCCTCGCCCGATCGCGCGAGACAGCAATATTCGACCGCTTCATCGCCATCCACCTAGGCCACCTCCTGCGCCAGACCGAGTCTGCCCTGTCCGAGCCGTCCGAGGCCCTCCCCGACCTGTTCAAGCGCCTCCAGCCCGCAGCGCGCATCGAAGATCTGCTGCGCAACCTCCCAGCACGGCTGATCATCCGTGACGGGCCGCCCCGGCGGCAGATCCCGCTCCCGCACAGCCACCTCAGCGTGACGCTCTCGCCGGGGTGGGTGAGCCTGTGGCTCAACTCGCACGACGTGGGCGTGCCGCATAGTGGCAAGTTGGGCCGGGACTTGGTGCTGGAGGTGAGAAGGCAGGCCGCGGCGGAGGAGGTTGTCAAGAGGTTGAGGGAGGGGCTGGAGGATATGGCGGGCGGGGTGGTCAGGTGGGGTGAGCGTGTATTGTAGGCAGTGTGTATTTAAATCTGCTAGAAGAATAGAGGTGTATTTCACAGCTGTTGTGCGTGAACAAGCATTTCTGCGATGCATCATGCTCATATAACGTGCTCAGAGCGCGGATTGACATTGTAACCTTGAGACTACACCGCCTACTTGACCTGGATCTTGTGGATCAGGCCCTTGCCCATCCTCGCAATCTCAGCCAGCACACTCTTCTTGTCAATATCCA
Organism: Papiliotrema flavescens NRRL Y-50378; assembly: GCA_000442785.1. Classification (NCBI taxonomy): domain Eukaryota; kingdom Fungi; phylum Basidiomycota; class Tremellomycetes; order Tremellales; family Rhynchogastremaceae; genus Papiliotrema; species Papiliotrema flavescens. Next base: position 25,892 of record CAUG01000660.1, read on the forward strand.
CCAGCGCGGCCTATAAGTCAGCTCATACATCCACACCGTCCACGCTCCGCCAGTCCAGAGCAAACTCACCTCGGATTTGGCAGGCTTGGCAGTGTATCCCAAGAACGGCTTCATCGCACGCGCCGTCGCCTTGGCTGGATTCCACAGCAGGCTCACAGTGGATCCACCATGCTCGTCAAAGAAGACCAGAACCGCATCGCCATACAGTCGCTGCGCGTCAGCTCGCCCTGCGATCAAGACGCCCGCAGTTCACCTGCACATCACGGGCGAATGCCGCGGCGAGGTCCAGCCCCAGCTTGACGCCCTCGCCAAATAGCCCTCCGCCCTGGATATTGCGATACCGCGATTTCGCCTCCCACAGGTCGGTATCGGCGTTCACTCCCTGGGCGCAACGCGTTGACAGCGCCGAGTTGAGGCTGATCAGCACGTCGTAGTCCTGCGTTGGGGTCGTGAATAATGCCTGTGGATCAGACCAGCGATTGACAAGCCCATGTCTCGAGCGAGTCACTCACCGCGACATCCAGGTCGTCCAGCTGCTTGACGTTCTCGAGCGTGCCCCTGGCGAGCGCCCTCACGCGCGAAGCAATCACGCCCGTCACATCCTCGCAGTACCGCCCGCCCTCCAGGTCTTCCTCCGAGATCACTCGCCATCCCGCCTTGGCCGCATTGCCCGCCGCCTCCAGCTTCTTCCGCCTCTGCTCAAACACCTTGCTCGCTTCGGCCCTCGCATCCTCGGGGAACCTGATTCTCTTCACGCCGTCCGTCGAGTTCAGTGAATACAGCGGTGAGAACAACGGCTCAGCACGCCAGTCCCAGTTCGCAAGCAGATCGACCGCACGCAAAAAGCCCGTGACCGCGCTGCTGGGCGTGGCGAGGCTTCCGGGATCGAGATACACCTTCGCCATGATCAGCTCGATGACCTCTTGAGATATCAACAGGCTAAGCATGTGCGCCGAGATCCACCGCTTGAGCAGACGCGTCGCGGACGAGTAGGACGGGTAGCGGTGGTGCATGGGCGCGATGCCGCTGTGGTGCCGCGTGGACCAGATGAATCGGCGCACATGCAGCTCCAGAGCGGGAATAGCCAGCCGAAGGGGCGGCTGAGGCAGAGCCGTACCGAATGTCTGGGTCTCGCCGTTGATGATCCGCTCGAGGAGTGTGCGTTCACGGTCGTGGTATATCCGCATGCGGAAGCCCACGCCCGCAATGAACACCTCGAGCGACGCCTGATCTTCGATCTCGCTGCGACCCTGCTCGAGAGCGATGTTCACCTTGGCGCCCTTCTTCTGCGCGACGATGACCGTCGCGAGCTTCTCGAACATCGCCAGCTTGACCTTTTGAATTGCAGCGAGGTCGTCCGGCCAACGAGGGGACGACTCGAACTGGAGAATGATGTCCGCCGTGGGCACGTACTTCAGGCAGTCGGGCGCGGACGGGTATCGGTTCGCGTCGATAGGGTGCGGGACGAATATGCTCGAGAAGCGAAGTAGCTCGGAAGCGGGCTGCACAGTGAGAATCGCGAGCGGAAGCTCATCGTCCACATTCTTGAGCACCTTATACAGGTCATCGTAGGCGTCCATAATAGGTCGGAAACCGAGCTTCTCCGCGCCAGCGGTCGACACGCTTTCTCGAGCAGATGGAGGGACCTGCACAATTGTCGACCAGGTGGCTTCAGCCGAGACAGACATCACGTTGTCCGCCGGCACCTTGAAGTGCCGTTCCAAGAGGTGCTTGACGATTCGAGATGGGATCTGCGTGGCGTCCTCCGGTCGCGTGATGCTCCAAACGACGGTCTCCGCAATGTTGCCGTCCTTGAACCGACGCAGCTCAGCGAGATCACCCCACAGCTCCCGGAACGCAGCAGTCTCCGCTGCCTTTTCCGTTGGCGGGCCGATATCGAGAACCCGGGTAGCGTGCGCCGAATCGAAAATGAGACCGATGGAGAGCGTGTCAGCAGAAATGGGCCGGACGATGAGCAGCTTGATCCGGTCGGTAAAGCCGCGTCGGAGCAGCTTGTCAGCAGCCGATAGGTCGACCGACTCGACGTCGACGTGCACGCTGATGATCAGAAAGACGCGGAGCTCATGTGATAGGCAACGCACTGGATGTATTCGTCAAACGTGGAAGGTGCAAGCGAGTAGTCCTTCAGAAAAACATCCGTGAATCGGTCAACCGAGCTGTCCTCCAGCACTGCCAACGTCTCGCGGGCGTGATATTGCAGCTGCGGTCAGATTCTTTTCTAGCGATATTGAGCCCTTGAACGTACCAGCTCGACATCGCCTCTCGTCCAACCTGCGAACACATTAACGCTGCCGCTGGCATCCAACAGGCAATCGCCCGGCGCTCGAGCGATCTTCCGGTCCTTCTTGTCCTTTGGTGGCGTGACGAACACCGGCGACTTGTCAAAGTCGTTCGAAGCTACGAGTCAGAGACAAGCGTGATCAATCTAGAACGGCTCGACGCACCGACGAAGTTCCACCCTGCACGGAGCAGCTCCCACCCGCCCATGCCGCGTCCCATCCCGTTTACCCGCCGCGTCTTCAACCTCTCTCCGCCGATCCCTCCCACCTCTCCTCCCTGCAAGATCCACGCGGCAACTGTACGTGCCAAGTGCGCATCCCTCCCCCGCTCCTTGGGCAGCCCGCGCTTCTTCGCCCATTTCTTCCAGAGCACCACGAGCGCCTCCACCAGCGAGAGCGATCCGGACTTGGGCGTTGCTTCGGCAAGGAGCGCGTTGATCTGAAGGGTGAAGGTGGATGAAGCAGTGGAGAAGGATGATGAAGAGGCGATGAGGTCTACGTCAGAGAGTGTCGGTGGGCGGTAGAGGTTCTTGCTGCTGGATGGCTTGGACGGGCCTGCGGTGGGTTGAGCAGGCTCGACGGGCTCGTCCTCCTCGTCTAAATCTTGTTGCTCGTCTTCATCCACGTCATCCGCATCATCTTCTTCCTCCGAAAGCTCTTCTTCCGAGCCAGACAGGATGGGGTCGATCATCGGGTCATCGTATATGGAGGGGATTGGAGCAAGCACAGGCGAAGGGGATCGCGCCGCCTTCTGCTCGTTAGCGCCGCTCAACCTCGTCAGCGACCCCTTGACTCACCTTGGAAGGTTTGACCTTCTGTGATGCCGCCTTTCGCTTGACGCCCGATACTGCCGTCGTCATGTTCAGTGATGTATACTTCTAAACAAGGTCAGAATTCTGTCAATGATGTCGGCAAAAGAAATTCAGGTCGCCAGGTACGAAGCAGCACGATAATTTGATTCCGCTCCGGTCCAGCTCCGGAACTCCGCGTTGACTGCGCGGGTGATGTCAACCACCAACAGGCAACCATCGAGCATACATGATCCGTCAAGGCTGCCCTCAGTCATCTGCAAGTGCAGAGGGGGGGTAAGATGACCCAGTGCCACATGTAGGGCGGCTGTCGCAACGGAGTCAGGTGCGAGTTTGGAACCCTCCTTTGGGTGGGTGGTTTCCACGCTGTGTGGCGAGCATCAAGGGCGCAGATCTCCTCCCGCACCGACGCTTGACAACCGTACCATTTTCTCAGTCAAACACTTGCCTTCGCTCACCTCTCAACCTTTCCTTTGCCATAACATCCAACAATGCCAATATAATGTCTATAGGCAACGGTCCATCGGCGCGAGCCGGCTCGTCATCCAAGCGACCCTCCTCCAGCAAGAAGAAGACGAAGAAGGGGAAGGCGCAAGCAAAGGAGAATGCCTTTACACGCCCATCAACATCCTTGCCAACCCCTCCTACAACGCCAAAAGACAAAGATGTACCTAACATCCCTACCACCAGCCCCGCAGAAGGCGCTGGAGAGGAGCAAGTCCCGAAGACTGGGGAGGAACTCGGCACGAAGGACAAAGAGGAGTACTACGAAGTGTTTCTGGGGAGACTTTACCAGTTTGGAAAGGCAGCAGAGTCGGTGAGCCGGGCTTCGAGGCCGAACACGCTGTCTTCCACTGCATCCGGCACAGCTGATCCAGTAGGGTGTCGGGGTCGAAAAGAGCTGGGAACGGATCGTCAAGATGGATCCGGCGCGAATCTCGTCATCGTTGAACGCCGCAAAGACGAGGCGAGCAAGTGAAGAGAAGCGCAGCTGTGGACCTGGCTGTATCGCCCATGTGAGCTTCGCCGCAAAACCCGAGGCTTCTCTGAGGCGCAGCATAAAGCCGCTACCGAAAAAGGCGGAGCGTCTGGATCAACCGCAGAGAGCCATGTAAGACGATCCTGCGGGGCACATAGCGAAGTGTTCACTTCAGGACACAGCCTTCGACCACAATCGAGGGCTCCCCGAATCACTCAAGATCGCCCTGAGGGACATGATAGGTCCGGACTGGAGCGAGCACCTCCGTGGGGTCAGTGGAGGTGTGAGATACTGAAGGTATGGCTGATGCTGATCGTGCAGATTTGCGACCAGTTGCTCTACTTGCGTGACGAGCTGGATGGGCCTGGTGGTGGGACAGGTGCGGCCCCGAACGCGTGCAATGATCCGGACTGTGACTGCTCTCTCCCGCTTGTGACGACCTTTGAGATCGATGCTCCGCCATCAGGACCGGGAACGGCACCTAAATCCAGCTTGGCTGCCGACGGCAATCCCGAAGGGAGCCACAGAGCCAACCCAGACGGAATTACCACATCCAAGCCAGAAGTTCAACCAATCAACCCCCTGCCAGCCGCCCCATTACGACCGGACACACCTCGACCCCTTAAACCCCCAATCACGCCGATCACACCCGCGTCCGCTTCCGCTGATGACAATGTCATCATGACGAACGGCACCGCCAGCCCCGCTATTGCCAGTCCGCTCGACGCGGCGCTGTCCGAGCTACGCGGCAAGACCGTCTTCACACCTCGCCTACGCGAACTCTGGCATCTCGCCGTGCGCAATATGCCCCGCCAGAGCGAGATCTACACATTCCGCCCGCCCGAGATCTACATTCCCATGGTCGCGCGCTTCCTTCCCGCCCTGCCGTCAAGGCTGCATTACTTTAAATACCGTGCAGCTGAGATGGCACGTATACTCACCTCCTCGCCACTTGCCAAGCACCTGTATCACCTCGTCGGCGGAAACGAGGACGACGCGACGCGACACGAATGTAAAGACATGGTTCGGGGGCATGAAGCGGCACACATTGCCGACTTTGGCCAGATGGCGATGTTGTCACTGGAGAGCGATATTGACTCGTCTTCGGGACGCAGACGAGTCGACTTCACCCCGATCCCCTTCTACTTCACCGAGGACGAGTTGCGAGCGCCGCAGATGAAGCGCGAGACGTTCGAGGCGTTCAGGAGACGAATGAGCGAAAGCAAGCCGCCGTGTCAGAAGTTTTACTCGCACGTTGGGGTGGTCCAAGTCGATGACGGCGTGCCGATGGCGTGGTCGGTGCACTTTGTGACTCGCAAGGCGCTGATCTACCCCGCTGTCCCCGACGTTTTGGAGATGGCTTTGATGGTGAGTCAGACATGGTCGCGCCCGGGCCAGTAGGTTGATTGACAGTGCCTGAGACGTCTCGTCAGGCTGTTTGAATGCTGCGAAGACTGTGAGAAACGGCCATGGCAGATCGAATTGGGCAAGATGGTGCGATACGACAGTCCTACACGGAGAGTGCCACTGATACCAGTGGACGACCAACCAGCCGAATGCTTACGGGCTCACGGCGCACATCGTGCAAGAGTTGATCACCGACCCGTCTGCCTGTACCGATGGTCTCGATCCGAGGAAGTACACCCGCATGGACCAACCTCCTCCAGGCGAGACATTGCTGTCCGAGAAGCAGATGTGGTGGTTGGTGTGGCACCAGACGGAGCTACGAATGGACAATTTCTACGCGCTCAAGCAACTCAGCGATGACCTGGGCATCGTCTCGGAATAAGACAGGGGAGCGAACATGTATGTACATACGGGAGAAAGAGGACCCGGACGAGAGAAACGACATACACGCCTTTGATGCATCCATGTGAATGAGTATCGCACACTACAGGTGGCCGGAGATTTGGCCGCGGAAAAGTGACTGTCGGTCAGGCACGAAAATGAAATGCGACGTTCGACGATTCAAACTTGTCAAGTGATCACTCCAAAATCATTTTCACCGCACACGACATCATCACCTCGTCAATCTCACCACGACTCACTCACCACGCGTCAAGGCCGGCCGGGATGGCAACGACAGACGACGATGCATCGGTGATCACTGCCAAGCTCGCGTCGACATCGATCGGAGATGGGGCGGGGGAACGCGGTGCGAATGGCAAAGGGACGGACCACACCCACGGCAACGCTAACCGCAACGGCAGCGGCAACGGCAACGAGAATGGCCACAGTCTCCACAACGGTCTGGCTCATGGGAACGGCGCACAGCAACAGTTCAGTCAGCACGCACCTCGGGATGCACTGCCGGCAGAGGCATCGTCGGACAAGTACTACAAGGCGTTCTTGATCAAGCTGTTTGAATTTGGGCGGGCGGCCGAGTCGGTGCGTTGTGGCTCGTCCTGGCGTGCGGGGCACGACGAGGTTAGTGTTAACGATAGGGCGTCGACGTGGTGGACAAGTGGGAGGCTGTGAGAGCGCTCGATCCGATCGCGATCTCGCAGTCGTTACGCGCCCAGGCGCAGAAGAAGCCCGGGGAGGCGCAGGCGCTGTCGGGCCAGGAGGTGAGTCATACCAGGTCGAGGTACGCGTCCCAGCTGATGAGAGCGCAAGGTCGTGAGCCAGCCTGCTGCGGGGCAGAGTGGAGCGGCAGATGGGTACAAGCGGGACGTGAATGGCAATGTGAGTGCGGCATGATCACGAGAGCCGCTTGCGGGGCTGACCGTCAGGTCATTGGACCATTGGCGGGCTTGCCGGCTTCCCGCAGTGGCACGCGTAGGGAGGTACCACCTGCTGTTGTGAACGGCAAGCCGTTGACATCGGCAACGGCAGGCGCGAATGGACATGTTGTGAGCGCTGTCCGGCAATGCTGAACTGGAGCTGATGGTCAGGCGCCATATCCCCACCCGAACGGTATCGCTCCAACTGGCGCTCATGAGTCGACGCACGCCACTACCACCCCCTTCTCGACGCCCTCAGGCGGCGTACAGGCCACATCACAGCCGCAGTCACACGTGGCCACCCCTACCCAATTTACGCAAGCCGTTGCTCGCCCACCCGCTCGCCCGACCTCGCCCAACGGCTCCTCGTCAAAAGGGCCGCTGTGGGGCCAGGATCTCTCGCTCTCCCCGGACCGTCTCGCCCTCTGGCGCGCCCACGTGGCGTGTATGCCCCCATCCTGCCCCTCTTACACATTCACCCTCCCCGGCATCAGCTTCCCCACGCACGACACGACCCAGATCCAGAAGGCGCAGGACTGGATGGAACGCCTCCGGGTGCGCGTCAACGACATGCGCAACATCTTCACGTCAAAGCGCGCGATGCACCTCTTGACGCTCGTAGGCGGGGATGAGGCGGATGCGAGAAACTGCCTGGGGCTCACGACGACCAAGGGGGACAAGGTCCTCCTGGAGACGCGGCAGGTGTTGATCCATGGCCGGATGGCGCTCTTGAGCCTGGGCAAGGAGGGTAACGTGGATGAGCATGGGTCGGTGCGGGTTGATTTGTGGCGCGGCGTGCTGGAATTCGATAAGAAGGGGAGGCTGATTCATGGCGCGGCGGGGTCTGCGGATGGAAAGGAGGTCGATGCGAATGGGCATGCCGCGGGCAATGGAGCGGGCAATGGATCAGGCAATGGATCAGGCAATGGAGCGGGATACGGGCACGGGAGGGTGTTTCAGCGGTGTGATGAGATGGCGGGCCGGAGTGGGGACGACCCGGACGCAAAAGTCAACTGCTCGGTGGGGATCATGCGGATCCAGGGCGGGCATCCGATTGTGTTCTCGCTGCATCATTTCACGCTCAAAGCAAGGGCGTACCCCGTCAGCGGGAACAGGGACGAAGAGGCCAAAGCAGTCAAGGTGGGTCTGGCGTTGTGTGAACGCGGTAGTGCGGAACAAGCGCTGATCGTAGGCGCTGCGATACTTGGTCGACAATGGCAAGTGCTGTGCGGACTGCGAGGCTGGGAAGGAGTGGTCATTTGAGGTGACGCCCCTGGTGAGTGACTGCACTTGTACCATCACATGACCAGCCTGTCTTCGCTGACCGGCTTCCATCAATCGGACACGCCTGCCTCCTCGCATCCAGCGTCGCCGTGCAGTGCTGATAATAGTGGATCCCAGAACGCCCCGAAGACGGGCACACGCTCACGACCCACATCCTGCAAAACATCATCGTGCAGACTTCAACGCACATGTCGGGGCTCGATCCAAAGGCCTATGGCCTGACCAAAGAGAACCGGACACTGCCCTCCCGCCAGGCTGCCTGGCTCGCGTGGCAGCAGACCGGACTGCGCGTTGCCAACTTTGAGGCCCTGAAGCGCGAGAGCGACAGGCTGGGTATCTTGTCAACGTGATCTTGTGTGAATATTGGCTCCTGTCAGTCGTGCAGCGCGTCGGAAGTGTGCTTTGTCGGGATGTGAAGCGGAGGTGTCTTCCATGGATTGTCATGTAGCCTTAATGCATGGTATCTGCACAATCTCCAATTGTGGGCGTGATGATCCGGGCCGGGCTACTCATGTCGCGATAAGATGCGGAAGCCAACGGGCAAAGCCGAAGCTGGGGATGTTGATGGGATATTTCGCCATCCCGTCCGAGGATCATCGCATGTGACTCTCGAGTGCTCGGGCTGGGAGACGCGAGCGGTGCATACAATGAGCCTGCCCGGGTTGATGTTATGTGCTGTGATACACTGTCCAACTTGAGCTTGGCCAAAAGTCGACGATGGCGCCTCGACGGAGCAAGATTCGGGTCGCGATCATTGGAGGCGGCATCTCCGGGATATCCACCGCGATCCGGCTGAAGGGCAACCTGGGGGACGACGTTGACCTTACTGTGAGTGCCTCCAGTCAGACCATTTGAGCGGTGGAAGCAAGCGGCGTCACTCGTCTGCGGGGAGCAAGCGCTAAGGGCAGATCTTTGAAAAGGCCTCCTCGCCCGGCGGGATCTGGCGCAGCTCGACCTGGGTCGGCGCTGGTGAGTCGTGCTGAGTCCAATGCACCGCTCGAACGCGTGACTGACCCCCAGGAGTAGACGTCCCGATCCATCTTTACTCTCTCTGGTCGGACCTGAACCCAGACTGGCCGCGGGTCTATGCATCGCAGCCAGAAGTGCTGGGGTACTACGAGGGCCTGATCGACAAGCACGGTGCGTTACGAGTCCGGTTGACATGCTGCCGACTGCCGACTAAAGGCAGGCATACGCGACGCGTTCCGCTTCAAAACAGAGTACATCTCCTCGACGTGGGACAGCGCGACGCACAGTCATACGGTACTTGTCCGGCATACGGTCACGGGCGAAGAAGAGTTGCTCACGTTCGACGTGCTCGTTTCGGCGAATGGGCCGCTCTCGCGCCCGCTCTTCCCCAAGGTGCCGGGCCTGCACAGCTTCGAGGGCACGTACTTTCACAACCTGAACTGGGACAATGATGTCGAGTGGGAAGGCAAGCGGGTCGCTTTGGTCGGGAACGGGAGCTCGGGAGTGCAGATCGCGGTGGGTCTTGCGTCTGCGATACCCGCCAACGACGGCTGGTATCAGGCGAGGAATACATCATGCTGATACCAGCCCGGCCTGGCAGAGGTCCCAGGACTCCAGCTCACGCACTTCATCCGCTCAGGGGGGTATTTCCCCCCGAAGAAGAATGCCGAGTATTCGTCTTGGCAGAAGTGGGCGTTTCGGTACGTGCCGCTGTACATGCGATACCACCGTCTGTCGATCTTCGTCCGGGTGAGCCAGCATTCTTCCGCTTCACGACGTGCCAGTCTGATACCAGTTCAATTGGCGCAGACATGAGAAGATTCGAGATCCGGGCCCGGGCCCAGAACCGTATCAGACCGAATTGCTTCGATACTTGGAGGAGAATGCGCCGGCAGAGTACCTCGAAGCCCTTACGCCAGACTACCGTGAGTCCGATCACACTGGGCAAGGCTGCCGGGACAGAGTGCTATGCCAAGTGAGCTGACTGCTGACTGCAGCGATCGGGTGCAAGCGGATGGCGATGGACGCGGGATGGCTCGAGTGCTTGCATCGGGATAATGTCACTCTCGTTAGCGAGCAGATTACGCAGATCACGCCCAGCGGGATCGTTACTGCCGACGGGCAGCAGCGGGACTTTGACGTGATCGTCTACGCCACTGGCTCGGATGTCGCGGAACACGGCGTGGGGGTCAATGAGGGTTTGCGTGGAGAGAACGAAGTAGAGCTGAAAGAGTATTGGAAGAGCATCGGGGGCCCGCAGTCGTATCTCGGCTTGGCGGTGCCAGGGGTGAGTGCTCCCCTCCACTCCTTCTCCCTCGACCCCCGCACCGCTCGCGACCGCGTCGCTCACAGCAGTTCCCAAACTACTTCATGGTGCTCGGCCCGAACGCCTCGACCGGATCCTGGGGGTATACCATCGGCAACCAGTCCACGGTCATCGCTCGGCTCATCAAAGAGGTGCGTCCTTATCTGACTTTGAACCGCGTCCCTGACGGCAGATGTGGCAATACGGCATCACATCGATTCAGCCCGAGGTTGAGCCCTTCCGGAAGCAGAATGAGGCGATCCAATCGGACCTACAACGCATGGTGAGATGCCTCGAAACCGTACTATCGCACTAGCTCACTGCCAAGACGGTCGGAAGCGACCAGTGCACGAGCTGGTGGAAGATAGGCCACGGACGAGTGACTACCCTCAACTCGTTATCGGGCCGTAAGTAGCGCGCTCCCACACACACCAACCCTATCCGGAGCGCTTACGCAAACAGCCGGTCTATGGTTAGCCACCTGTTCGACGCGCTGGGCAGACTGGGTGACTGTAAAGCTGAAAGCCGGCGACGGCGAGAAGGCCGCGAGCGGGGTCGAGCCGGTCGATGTTGTACGCATACAACGCTTAAATGCGCTGCGCACGGCACTGGTGATTGGCGGCTTGGGCGCCGCGGCGTCGTGGTACGTGGGCTTGATCGATCCGACTTGGACGTAGGTGATTAAGGGGGATGCCTCCGCAGTTGCGATCGAGCCGAGAAGGGTATAGACTTGTCCGGATAGCACGAGACGCTGCGATATGCAGCGATATGCGCATACATGCCGGGAGAATCGTGAAGTGCTGATCGGCCGATTCAGGTATAGCGTTCCGGCTCCGGGTGGCTTTTTGCTCTGAATAGCACGAGCCTATCCGACTCTGCCTCCTTGCGGGTGCGTGGCCCGGACGGGCGCATGCCCCTAGCCAGATGCTCAGTGTGGCGTGCATATTGCATCAGCCACCTCTAGACCGCCGCTACAGATTGGGCATACGAGATTCTAATAGGGAGAGCTGCTCGGTGCGGACAGGCGAGGCACGCTTGGACCGGCAGGGTGACTCGGTGAAAGAGGATCAACCGGTGATTGCCCGCCTGGCCGGCCAGGTCCAGGCGGTGACTGTCCTGCGCTTATTTAGGAGCACGTCGCACGCTAGCTGGGCTCTTCCGATGCGACCAGGCACGGCGAGCTACTGATCGTCAGAATTTGCATGCTGATTCGGACGAATATGGCAGCTGGGGGTGAAATGAGAGCACGTCGCCCACGAGGGTTTTCCACGAAATTGTCTCAGAAGAGCCCTGATCGACAGATAGACCGGCACGGATGGAAAAGAGCAGAAACTTGCCCGATCGGGTAATTCTGCCGGCATTGGGTTACGCCACTGCCGGTCATTTTGCCGCATCCGTCGTTCCTCTGCCGGCTCGTGCCCTGGCTGCTTTCCCTCTTCCCCTTGCACATCTTCCTTCATGATGTTTCTCCACATTCACGCATATTTTGTCGGCAAGCCGACCATATCAGCGCCCTGCTGCCTCTATCGTCTATTTCACTTAGCGTGGAACGTCCTGGATCGTCACGAGGCGTTCAAACTCAGCTCTCAATCTGTTCGAGCTAGGGATCGTCTGGACCCTGGCCGGCCTACGACCATGCTGCCTCATCGTCGAGCAATCAGCCCTCGACGGGCCTCGCGGAAAAAGATATATACCGGCCTGCCGAGTCATGATGCCCCCCCTCTTCACTTCTTCTCTCCGACACATCCACCACTGCAACCTTCTCCTCCTCGCCCTCTCCCTCCCTGAAGTACTCTCCAACCCTCAACCGCCTACTCTTACCCCCCGACTCCCTCTAGTCAATCTACCATCCGCTTCCTCTAAGTCTACACGATGGTGCCCTCTACCGCCCTCGCACCCCTCGTTCTTCTCCTGGCTCTGGGAGCCGATGCCGCGCCCTCGAACGACCGCCGATCGTGGACCGGCCGCCGACAGGGCACCCGAGCCTTGTCCGCCCGAGCTGCCACCACCACCACCCGAGCGACTGGCGACTTGCAGAACTACAACGCCGGTCTCGGCGGAGTCTTCGCCCCTCCGGTGACTGTCAACAACGGCGTGTTCTACACCAGCAACGTCCCGTACATCTTCTTGTACGATGCGCTCATTGCCTCGTGCAACGCGCAATCGGTGGCCTGCTCCGCTTCGAGCAACGTCAACTTCCTTGACACGGGCAAGTGCTTGACCACCGTGAGTGTCTTACCATCGCTCTAGCCACATCGCTGACAAGACAGCAACTCTGGGCATGCACCGGCGGCGCGCAGAGCGCGTCCGACACCTACTCCGCCTCTGCGGTCAAGGCTGCCTCCGCTTCGGCCCAGGCGTACTCCACCTCGGCCTCGGCGTTCTCTGCTTCGCAGTCCGCCCAGCAGTACTCTGCTTCCCAGCAGGCCGCCTCTGCCAAGGCCTACTCTGCTTCGCAGTCTGCTCAGCAGTACTCAGCCTCGGTCCAGTCGGCTTCTGCCCAGGCCTACTCCGCCTCGGTCCAGTCCGCCTCTGCCCAGGCTTACTCCGCCTCGCAACAGGCTGCTTCTGCCCAGCAGTACTCGGCTAGCGCCAGCGCCTACTCGTACTCGTCGTCGTCGTCCGCTGCCGCCGCCCGATCCACCTCGGCGCCCGTCTCCTCCACTTCGAAGCCGGCTTCGTCCTCGTCTTCGTCGTCCGCGTCGTCTGCCGCCCCGACCTCGTCCGCCGCTACCGGAACCACCACGACCGTCCAGGGCAACCTGCAGACCTTCACCGGCGCCATCGGTGGTGCTGCCCCGGCCGTGACTGTCAACTCGCAGGGTCAGTACGTGTCCGGCGGCCTCACCTACCCGCTGCTCTTCACCGCCCTCCAGCAGTCGTGTTACGCTCAGGCCACCACGTGTTCCACCGCTTCCTCGGTCTCTGACAAGTCGCCGTGCTGGGGAACCCAGGTCAGCTCGTGTATCACCGCCGCGCAGACCATCTCCGACTCGTACACCAGCAGCGCCGTTGCGTACTCTTCGTCCGTCGCGTCCGCCAACTTCGCCAAGGCCACCGCCGCCCGAACCGTTGCTGGTGACCTTCAGTCCTTCACGGGTGCCCTCGGCGGCATCGCTGCCCCGGCTGTCACCGGTACGCCGTTCAACTGGTACATGAACGGAGTCTACTTCTACAATCTCATCGACGCGCTTCAGCAGTCGTGCTGGACCCAGCAGACCCAGTGTCTCGCCAAGGTCGCCTCTTCGGGCGCGTCCTACGAGCTGACCATCCCCAACTGCCAGGACGTCCAGCGACCGGCCTGTATGACCACCGCTGCCAACATCGTTGCCAACTACGGCAAGAGCTCTTCGGTTGCGCCTTCTTCGACCTCGTCCGCGGCTGCCTCGTCGACCTCGTCCGCCGCCGCTTCGTCGACCTCGTCCGCCGCCAACACCGCTTCTGCCTCGGCCTACTCGCAGTCTTCGCTCGCTGCCTACTCGTCGTCGACTAACGCTGCCAACTCGCAAGCTCAGCAATCCGCCTCGGCCTACTCTCAGTCGTCGCTCGCTGCCTACTCGCAGTCGGTTCAGAACAACCAGGCTCAGCAGTCTGCCGCTGCCTACTCGCAGTCCGCCTCGGCTTACTCGCAATCTGCCTCGGCCTACTCGCAGTCTGTGCAGAACGCCCAGGCCCAGCAGTCTGCGTCTGCCTACTCGCAGTCTGCCGCTGCCTACTCGCAGTCCGCTGCTGCCTACTCGCAGTCCACCAGCGCCGCTGCTTACTCTGTCTCCGCTGCCGCGTACTCCGCCTCGGTCAACGCCCAGCAGGCTCTGCAGTCCGCTGCCGCCTACTCCCAGTCCGTTAGCGCTGCCGCTTACTCTGCCTCGGCTGCCGCTTACTCCGCCTCGGTCAACGCGCAGCAGGCTTCGCAGTCCGCCGCCGCCTACTCGCAGTCCGTCTCCGCGGCCGCGTACAGCGCGAGCTCGTCCGCTGCTGCTGCCGCCGCCAGTGCCAGCGCCGCGCTCACCTCGGTGCCCGCTGGCTGGTCGCAAGCTTCCACTGCCTGTATCGCTGAGGGAACCACCGGACGAGCTCTTACTTCGGACTTCATTAGCGGCAACGACATGACCTGGGCCAAGTGTACCTCGTACTGTGACTCCAAGGGCTACCCTCTTGCGGGTCTCGAGTACAGTGAGTGCCTCATCACCTATTCATTGACCAACGCTAACCATCAGGCTCCGAGTGCTACTGTGGCAATGTCCTCAGTAACGGTGCTTCGCTCAACCGACCCTCGGCTCAGTGCAACATGGCCGCTGCGGGCTCGAACGGTGTGCAGGCCGGTGGTGGACCCAACGCCATTACCCTGTTTGTCTCGAACAAGCTTGACGCCACCAAGTACACCTCGGACCTCTCCGGTGTCGTCACCCAGATCCCCGCCGGCTGGACTCCGATGTCTTCCGACTCGGGCATCTGTATCATCGAGGGAACCTCCGGCCGAGCTCTCGCTGCCGCTTCGACCACCGCCGACGACATGACCATCGGCAAATGCATTGCCTTCTGCGCCGGCAAGGGCATGCAGTACGCCGGTCTCGAGTACTCGCGAGAGGTGAGCCCTTTGACTCTGCCTTCTGCCTTGCGAGCGTCTGCTGATGGTAGTGCTACTGTGGTAACGACCTCGTCAACGGCGCCAGCAAGGACCGAACCGCTCCGTGCAACATGCAGTGCTCTGGTGCTCCGGGAACGATCTGTGGTGGACCCGCTCTCCTGTCGGTCTACCAGAGCGCCAACCTCGTCTACACCGCGACCAACATCGGCGACTACAAGAAGCAGGGATGTATCCAGGAGGTTTCTGGCCGAGCCCTCAACCAGGCTACGACTGCCACTCCCGACATGACCCTCGAGAAGTGTGTGGCCTTCTGCCAGCAGGGTGGCTACGCCTTTGCTGGTCTCGAGTACTCGTGAGTGCAATCGTCACGACGGAATGAGCAGCGGCTAACAGCCAGGTCCGAGTGCTACTGTGGCAACACGCTCGCCAACGGCGCTACACTCAGCGCGTTCTCGACCGAGTGCAAGATGCCGTGCTCGGGCAACAGCAACGAGATCTGTGGTGGCCCCAACGCCATCTCGCTGTACGCCACCCAGGCGGGTCTTTCGCTGGTTGGTGCTTAGGTGGAGAGTTCGAGGTAGATGTGCATGGGTGGATGGACATTTTTGCGAGTTTCTGCTGCGGCCCTCGGTCATTTCTAGCTACTCTCGCTTTGGGTTGGATTCTGGTCGTATGCATCGGCTCAGGAGAATTGAAGCGTTGCACACGTGCTGAAATTTGCTCTCCGGCTGACTCGCTCCGGTGACTCGCACATGAAACTTGGGCCGCGGCCATCTGTCAGTAGTCTTGCAGGCGTCGCGAAGAGGTGCATCTTCAAATGGAGCGTTTGCCGAACGCTCCCACTACTCGTTCGGCCACGCCATTATCAGGGTTTGTATGGCGCTGATTGCGCGAGATGGTGAGGGATGCCACCATCGCAATCATTCCAGATGCGCGTGTGCGATCTGCAATGATGCGCGGTGCAATTCCAGATACCACGAACCCGGCGAGCATGAGATCATAGTGCCAAGCCTGGCGAGTTGTCGTTTTCATGCCAAGCCAAAGCGGACCCTTAGATAGTTCCTGGCGCGGTCGGGGGTTTGGGTGGTGCTTGCCCGGTTCGTGGGTATCAAGTGTGTCATTGATCGACTGCGGGCAGGAGCGCTGGAGGCCTTGCCCACAGGCGGCTGAGGTGAGTGATGCAGAGCGCTGTTCTGGGATCGACGCCGTCGGACTGCAAGCTCCGTTGGCGCTGCGGTGAGAAGCGACACGGCCCTCGGCTTCGCCTTCTGCCGGCGCGAGTGCGGTTTGGAGCGTACCACCAGGACGCGTGATGGGTCCTGGCGGAAGAGGGGAGCAAGACTTTCGCAAACTGCTTTCGGACCGCTAGCAGAGGTGTCAATCGCCCCAGAGCCCTAGATAAGATGGAGGGGGCGGTCTTGGAATCGGTCTAGCTCTTCCCGTCTCCGACACAGAGAAGACGCCCATCATATTTGGCCTCTTACTCTGATCGACGTTGCTTGAGACTGTCTACATCGGCGTTCCAGTCAGCTACGACTTCTTCCCGGCCCAATCAAACAACGAAGAGCAGCGAGGTCAAGGCTGCCAAAGCAATCGATCTCCCCCCGCCCAAGATGGTGTTCATGCAGTATGTCCGCAAGGTCACGCACAACCGGTACATCCAGAAGGTCTTCGACAAGGTCATTCCGCCCGCCGCGCAGTCAGAGGATGGACGGGATCAGTGGCCCAGCCGGACGGCGTTCCTGCTGGCAGCAATGGGAGGGTGTGCCGGTCAAGGCAATCTCATCCGGTGAGTGATGGTAAGCAATTGCACTTTTGCGTTTCACTGCGGCTCTACAACATGACTTGAGCGGGCTGACTGCTCTGTCAACCGAGCAGCAGCTGACTTGCAGATACCCCTCGGTCGTGTACAACAACTACGGCCTGCAATGGTTCATCCCGTACTTCCTTGCCATCTTCCTCATCGCCATCCCCGCGCTCGTCCTCGAGATCGCCATCGGCCAAGCGTACCGCGGGGGAACCATCATCGCCTTCAACAACATCCACCGCCGGCTCAAAGGCGTCGGCCTCGGACCCGTCATCGTCTCGTTCATCGTCGTGCAATACTTCACGGTGAATCTCGCGTGGATCATGGTGTATTTTAGAAGCTCCTTCCTGAGCCCGCTGCCGTGGTCTGGCCGGATCGACGACTTTTACAACAACGACGTGATTTCCAACCCGGAGCCGAACATGGGCGAGCTGTCCCCGGACGGGAACAGCGTCCTGTCGTACACTTCTTACCCGAGCATTGGGCTCGTGGGTGAGACCGTCGGGTACGTCGCGGCTGTGGCACGGCGACTGGAGCTCACAACAGCTGGTCCGCGTTCGTGTGGTTCCTCATCTGGTTCTCCATCTTCCGGGGCGTCGGCGGCACGGGGCGAGTGGTGTACTTTACGATGGGCCTGCCGATCATCTCGACCATCATCTTCGTCGGACGGGCACTGGCGCTCGAGAACGCCGGTGCGGGGCTTCGGCTCCTGTGGGCAACCTTCCGCGGAAGCGAGCTCGCGTCGGGCACGATCTGGCAGACTGCCGTGGGCCAAGTCTTCTTCTCGACGGGCATCGGATTCGGGTACTTCACCTCGTATGCTTCGTACAATCAAAAGCACTCCAACGCTGTGAGTCGAGCGTGCTTCCGTCCTAGCCAGGCTGACCACCAGGTCATGGACGCGATCCTCATCTGCGGGTCCAACGTCCTCTTCGAGAACTTTGCGTGTTTGGCCGTGTTCGCCGTGGTCGGAAACCTGCGTCGGTGGCCGCAGGATGGCGTGCGACTGGGCGCCTTTGTCGTTGGCTTCTTGACCCTCCCTGAGGTAAGTTTGACGACAGTCACAAGTGAAGAGCGGTCCTCACTCTAGGTCGTGCTGCAGATGCCGGGATCCAACTTCTGGGCGATCTTGCTCTTCTTCACCTTGATCGTCCTCGGATTCTCCTCCGCCTTCGTCATGCTCGACGTCGCTGCTACCGTCCTCGTTGACTCTGGCCTCAAGTACTCCCGGCCGACCATCGTCACCGGCCTGACGCTCCTCTCCTTCCTCATGTGCCTGCCCTACTGCACCGAGTTCGGCTACTGGCTCTTGAACGGAATCGACCGCTTCGTCAACAACGTGCTCCTCATCGCTGTGGTATGGGGCGAGGTCGTCACGTCCACCACCATCTACCGGTACACCGACGTCGTCTCGCAGGTCGGTTTGCCCGCCTTCATCACATACAATGTCGGCTTCATCGGCGCGCAGGTGTTCGGCATCGCCCTCGGACACGGTATCGGCAACCCCGGGGCTGGAGCCGGAGCCGGTATCGGCTTCTACGTCACCGTCTCTCTCCTGTCAGTCTTCTTGGCTCACACGCCCACCTCGCCCGCCCCGTCCTTCTGGGGCAAGCCCACTGCGCTGGCGAACATGCCGCTCATCAACAAGTTCGCGGGGCAGAAGCACTTCCTCGCGCGATACTGGTACCTCGCCTTCTACTCTGGCAACCAGCTCCGCCGGGACCTGAACCTGATCGTCGGGCAGGGTCGGAACTGGAAGATCCCGTCTTTCCTGCCGTTCCTGCTTCGATACGTCTCGGGCCCGGTCCTCGCTATCATCTTGTCGTTCGCCTTCCCCGAGTTCCACCAGGAGCGCGTCGACCCGCTCATGATCCTCGGGTTCATCATCGCCATCCTGGGGCTCTGCGCCATGATATTTGGCCTCATCTTCCCCAGGTACTACGACGTCTTTGTACCGCCACAGAGGCGAGCCGAGGGCACCGAGGACACGGTGGTGAATGAGCTCAAGAGGGAGGACAGCTTGCAGGAGGTAGTCAGCGAAGAGAAGCGAGGCGGAAGCGGAAACAAGCCAGAAACGGATGTTGAGGTCGGCTCGGGGTCAAGAGGTCTGAACCAGCGAGTCGAGGCATGAGACGAGGTGTTGCATGGCCTGTGATGGGTAGTGCCATTCTTGGCGGATTTAGTGCGTGTCCTAGAGTGTGCGCATGCATGCGCAAGGCTGTACACCAAGAGCGGGTGGATAGCCAGAACGCGCGAACGACGTCGGTAGCGATGGATGAAACATGACCGAAGACGCGACATCTGTTTCAGCTTTGCACTTCAGCGCTGGATTCCACGTCGTATAGCTTTTCGGTTCCGAATCGTACAGCTTGCGCTTGCGACTCCGAGTTCAACGCTCTGCTGCGACATGCAGGGTAGAGCACTGACGACGGGACGACCGCGATGGCTCGAGGGAGGCTAAAGGCCCGTTATGGTCGCCAAAGGAAGGGTTTCGTCCACCATGGCGCTGTTTCGACGCGGTGGCCTGACCGCGAGGTACCTTGAAGACCAGGCCTTAACGCGTTCTGGCGCGGACGCCGACAGAAGCGTGGGCGCGACAGGGCGCTAGAAGAAAGAACTTGAGTTGCTTCTCAACCAATAGCTTCTCAACCAACAGCTAGAGACATAATGGTCGACCAATCTGACAGGCTGAACCCGGCCGCGATTTTCGACTTGCTTCCCTTCCTCGACCCAGCGCAACCTGCATTGGCGGCAATTCCACGCTCGTATCCCGACGCGGTCTACCTTGCCGTGATCGGGCATGATCGGGCGGTCCGCTTGGATGTCGACAAGCTGCAGGTCTGGCACGTCGCGTTCGCCGTCGTCGCAGAACAAGAAGACTTTCTTCGATCCGTCCCGGCGATCGCTCGCGGAGGCCTGAAGACGGTACGATGCGACCAAAACACATTGGTCATGTTCGAAGGGCTCGTAGCGCGTGCACAGGGCTGGTATTTCCCACCCTACCTCTGGGAGTAAGTGGATCTTCGAGCCGTCTAGTTGGAGCCGGCTGTTCGGGTCTCTCCCGGGCTGACTACAGATCGGACGTCGTCCCGTGCCAAGACTGCCGGGACGAGGGCAAGCAGTGCCTCATACCTCCTGCGAAGTTCGTGCTGGAGGACTGCGACGCTGAGTTCGGCATTCGCGACGTCCCGCTGCAGTGTCTCGCCTGCGTCGCCGGCGATAAGCTCTGTCGGGTCGACCGGAATCTGCCCATGACGCTGCGAAGCATGGCGCAATGGGCGGGGCTGCTGAGACGGAGGCGGGAAGCGCAAGAAGCCGAGGAGGCCCAACGGGCGCGGACGTTGCTTGCTGAACAGCGGGAGATCGCGGCAGAAGCGAGGCGGCGCCTGTTTGAGCAAGAGCGCTTTAGACGTAGTCGCCTCGAGAAGGAGGAGACCGATAGGAAGACGAAGGAGTCCCGAGCGAGAATTGTCGCTGATCGACGAGAGCGATACCGCGCGCAAGATGAGCTCCGCCGGCTGCACGAGCGAGAGGTGGAGCAGAGGTATCGGGAAGAGCAGGAACGGCTAGCCTCGCTGGCTTGCGAGACGATGGAGGCCAGAGATCGAGAAGATCCCGCTGCTACGCCTGTCGGCCCGAGGACCGACTCGCCAAAAACCCCTTGCCCGAGATCCCGTCGATACTCGGTTGATAGGCGCCCGGATCACCATATTGCAAAGCGTCAAGTCCCGCTACGTCGGATCAACGGATCCTCGCGGATCGAGACTGTACGTTGGATCTGAGCGCGTGATATGACATGCCGACAACAGGACACCGAGCAGCCGGATATCACCGTGCGACTAGGAGACCATGCAGGTCGCTCCGCCCCGTCCGTTGTTGCCGGTATCTCACCGTCCGACGAAGCGATAATCCGGCTGTGTGCTTCCCTGCCGGTCCCGATCTCACCCATGGGGCCCTTCACAACAGGGGTTGATGGCAACAGCGATGACAGCGACGACGAAGCGATCATGAGGCCTGCCCGCAATCGTGCCCGGTTCCGATTGCCACACTCTGTTGTAAGTGTCACTCGCTCAATGTGCCCGCGGTAAGCTGAACTCAGTCGCCCTCGCCTGACAGTATTCTGCATGCGGAGGACACATACCGATCCTCGCCAGTTTCCGACCGTGGCTCGTGTCCGTACAGGACGCTGGTCGCGCCCGCGAGCCAATCAGCCACCCGTGCATTAGCCCCGACGCAGGATCTTGGAACCGCAGCGGATACCAGTGCAGACCCGAGAGGAATACAAGGAGCTCGTCGGCCTCGGCGGGACAAGCTTGTCCCTTATGTTGAGATTTCCACCCTTAGCCTTGTGCACAGACGCAAGAGATCCTGATCGGGAAGGATTGAAGACGCGCGAAAGCTCGTATTTACACACACAGCATTTAGCATCATCCATAAAAATACTCCGAGATATTTCTAGACACTTTACACACTGTACACATGTGATCAGTGCCCTTGTCCACCGCTCTCCCACCAGCCTCCACCCACCACAGCTTCTGCCCGGGGGGGCCTTGCCTGCTGCCACCTCGGTCCAGCCGGTCCTTGTGGCAATACTAGCCCTTCCGTGTGCTTCTTCCATGCCACCCCATGCGTCTTCATAGCCGGTCCGTCCCGGTTCCAGGGGACAGCTCTGGTCAGTGGGGCGTAGCCCATCGGCCGGTACTCGGTCATGGGAGGGGGCAACGGGGTACTTTGTCGAGTCGTTGTCGATGTCCCGGGCTGCTCGCGTGCCGTTCGGGCAGGACATGGTGTGGCCGGATGAGCCGTGTATCTGTCGTATCCGTCGTGCGACAGTGGATGGACGTAGCCTATGCTCTCGCGCCGGAGCCGATGCGATGGCTGCTTCGTGGTGTGTGATGCAGAAGGGAGGGTGCCAGCGAGCGACTTGAGATCATAGCAGTCTATGTCGCGTGAACCTGGTGAGGGTGCGGGCGGCGTGCGTTGCGGGCAGTCGTCCAGGCGAGAGACAAATTGAGAGGAACTCTGCATAAGATCTGACCGAGACGCAATCTCGTTCCGCCGATCTCCCAGCTGATGCGTATGGCGACGGAGGGGTGGGGGTCTGCTTGACATGGCTGTTGGAGAGGGAGCTGCCAAGCTAAGACCAGGTGGAGACTGCGGAGTATGAAGCCCTCGTCCCAGTTTGCGATAGGGAGAGTTGGGCTCAGGAAGTGAAGGTAAGGCATGTGCCTTTTTCGAAGTACAGGAACAGTCGGCAGAGCTCACTTTGCCTTCCACAATGTTGCCGAGTTCATGATGCGAGGAGGCTCGTAGCAGGGACGGTCTGCGCAGGCCGGCACGACGGGCTGCCAACTGCCTCTCACTTCCTGAAGACGTCCGCTCTCTCGCATCGCCCTGCAGTCTACCAAGCGGGGAGCGAGGAGAGCGCGGTGTGCAACCGTGCCCCGGTGGGAGCGCGTTGACGGCCTGAGGCGGACATCCCGGCATGATCGAAGGTAGGCTGTCCGCTCGACGGCGGCGTGGAGTCGAATGGTTCGCTTCTTGGCTTGGTGTAGCACACGCCGGTTCGAGCCGTTGGCAATCGCTCCCTCGCGACGCTCGCTTTGGTCCGCCAGAGTCGCGTTCCCAGCTCCTCCCTTCGTATAGTGAGGGCGGGTCATCACGGTACCTTGCCCCACCCATGTCTGCCGACGAGGCCGCGACGTGCGGGTGCATCGACTGCACGAGTCGAGCGGGCGAGACCGGCTGGGATTGCGCCGCTTTAGGCAGTCCGCGAGGAGACGGCTCGTCAGACATGAACGTCTGCACTGGACGTGGAAGACCGTTGTGAAATACAGGACGGGCGAAAGACTCCAGATGGACTGAGGCAGGGGTCGCAGCGTGAGAGGGACCAGTCTGCATCCAGGAGAGCGTGCTCGCTGCTGGGATCGGTGCGGTGAGGAAACGCAAAGTGTGCGTGGAAGCTGATGACAGCGAAGGCGAGGGGAAGCCGGCTCGGGAGAAGGCGTGATGGTCCCTCGCGGGAAGCCCGCTCGCCTGATGACCTAGCTGGTTGTCGGGGAGCCACGATCCCCCGCGGGAGAGGCTCGGAATCTGTCGCGCCATGTACGCGTCCACGTCGACCGGCATTGTGGGAGATGGGTGAAACTGCGTCAACCACGTCTGAGACCCCTTGGGAAGGGACACTGCTGCAAGGCCCCAGGCGGTCCAGGCCGGAAGAGTCGAGCAGGCGTTGGCGAGGGCGAACGGGCACTTGTAAGTCGTGATGGGCTGAGTGTGTGCAGTGCTGGGCGATGCGTCGTATGCGTCGCACGCTCTGTCACAACGGTCAGTGTGCGATGGAAGATGCTTTCAGTGGGTACGAAGACCGTAGCGACGAGGGCGTACTCCAAGTGTATATCTTAAGGCCCTTTGACCCTGCAAAGGCCCCGAGCTGGGCCTGCTCGCGGGAGTCGATAAGGAATCAAAGGAGGTGCGATAAGGCAGATTAGCACGCCATGAAGTACCAGGATTGCCGCATCTGACGCGATAAGATCATCAAAGGACGCTATGGCGCGCGAGGGGATCGTCAGATGGAAGGGCGTAGAGCGGCGTTCACGTCGAATTGGGACCAGAACAGCGTGTCGGTCGCCTTGACCGCTTAGTCCGGTCCGTTATGGTCGAGGTACACTGCCAAGATGCGGATTGGGCGGATGTCAGCGAGCAGTGTGTTCGGTCTGGTGTATGGACGCTCGGTGATAGTGTTGAAGCCTTTGCTTCGCCGCTTGGTATACGTCTTACAGTCGCGGCGATAGATTCCGATGGCGGCAAGGACGGTCTCAGTTGTGAATCTCGCAGACAACGAAATGGCGCGGGTCGTGTTCCCTTTTGATGCCGGCTAGATGAGAAGGCAGGCGATACATGCGACGGAATGGGTTCGGTACAATGCCAGTGTGAAACGGTCGGTGATCAGTCTAGCGCTCTAACAGCAGCCTTGGGTTCAGTACTTACACCTAGAAGCGAAAGGAGTTTTGCGATAGATTTGCGTCACTTACTTCTAGTGTAAACAGGTAATCGTCCTGGACGTGCGGGTACAGCTCGCGCACAGACTCGGCTAGGCGATATAAGTAATCCTGAGATCAGCTTCACAGCCGTCTATACCCATTGCTGCTCACTTTGTTAGGGCCCGATGGTCCTTCTCTCGCATGGATGGTCTTGGCCAGGTCATGAAGTGGCTCATACCCAACTACAGGCTCAGCTCGTCAATTCTCTGACGTTACAACCTACCGAAAGCGGGGTTGTCGAGCGTGCCGATCCATATGTCCGCAGACTCCACTACAACGTGCTCTGTTCCGGTCTTTAGGTCCGCGGAGAAGACTTGACGCTGGTGCAAGGTGTACCCATTCTGCGCATCAGCTGCTAAAGGATCGCTGAGTGATTTGGCGGACCTTTTCGCGATGCTCTGTTGTCAGCTCGACTACGGAGGACTGGAGGGGACGACTCACCCAGGTACGCTCTCACTTCCTCTTCCTTATCCGGATCTATGCGGTACGCGACGCCCCACACAGTATCCTCTTCGACCGGGTGTTCGAGCTGCGATGAGTCATCGTCACCTCTCGGCTGTGTATATCTCACAGATCCCACGAGCTTGTGCCAGTCTTGTGCTCTGACCACCGTGACAACTCGTCCAGGGGCGTCTTCCGTCCCACGATGATCGATCGACGACTGGGCGAACCGCCGAAGCACGCCCTTGACGTAACCCGATTTCTGCTCGACGGCGTGTGGGCTGCGGCTCAGTCTAGTGCTACGTCGTTTGCTACTTGACCCATGGACTCACGGAGGCTTCCAAATCAAGCTGCCATACCCGAAGACCCAGTAAGGCGTCGGTGGAGGGTCAACGGTACGACTGCTAGAGTCTGGCATACTGAATGTCGAATGGGTCGGGCTGCAATGAGGACCGTGTTTCGTCTTGTAATGGCGTCAGATGAAACAACATCAAACCGTAACGGAACCAAATATTGTTGACGACTTCGGCAGGCGGCGGCCTGGATAGGCGAGGGAAAGTCCGCTCCTTCCGTATGCATACCGAAACGGATAGACATGTCATGCAGGGGCAGCAGTCAGCCGTCTTACCGACCAAGACGACTGCTCTTGATATCCGGCATTCGTCATGTAACAAGAGATCGATAAGCCACGAGCTTGGTCGGCCGAAAAGGAGCTTGCGGCTCAATCCGAAACGGGCCCGAGGCCGGGATGGGCGGAGCACAGTGTCCTGCATCGTGGGCTGAATGCCAAGGGAACACTCTGCAGCACCGCACCTCTCCACCCCGTTCCTTGGACCTACGCTATCGTCGGCCGCACTTTGGAGATCCAAGCGCATTCAGCAGCGCAGGCGATACGGCACAGAGGTACATAAGGGAATAAGCAACGATATGGTTCGAAGACACATTGTCAATCATGAGCACTCGGCGAGGGGATCAGCGCCCGCTGAACGAGAAAGACACAATTGAGCCCGCCCCACTTCCGCAACTCGGTCATACACCGCTGGTCGATTCGAAAGAACACGGCGAAGTCCCGACGTTGCAAGATGAGCTCGACGTCACCGACCGCGAACAGGGGCCCTCGAGGCGGTTCATCCCGAGGAAGTACCAGTTCATCGCGTTTTCCATGATCATCTTCTTCAACACGAGCTCTTCCTTCTCCGAGAGCACCTTGTCGCCGCTGAAATCGGTCATCCGCAAGGAGCTGGGCGTGACGAGTGAGCCTACAGCCCAGATCGATGCGTGCGCTCATGCCAGACGCTCAGTATGGAGCCATCTCTTCAGCTAGCAGTCTGGTCAACACCGTTTTGCCCGTTATTGGAGGCATCGGCATAGACTACTGGGGTGCGACGTATGCGGCGATCATCTGCTCGACATTCATCATGGTCGGCGCGCTGATTTCGGCGGCAGGCGCAAACACAATACATTTCGGGATGATCATCGGCGGGCGGATCCTGATGGGCTTCGGTTCCATGGGTAGGCTGCTTCGCAATGTGTCGGCTGACGCCAGTCATCGAATCGGCGCAGATCAAGCTTTATGCGCACTGGTTTCAGGGGTCGCATCTTGCGCTGGTGATCGGACTTGACCTTGCGTGGAGTCGGGTCCTGAGCGTCATCGCCCGTTCCACAGCGGTTCCCATGAGCATGATCAACGGCTGGTGGGGCTGGGGCTTGTGGTAAGGGTGAAGCTGTGTCTTTATGGACCGTCGTTGATCTCTAGGATTCCGGCTTTCACGACAGTAGCGAACCTCCTCATATGCGTTGCATACTGGGCATACGAGCGTCGCGTCCCGGCGGCGTGGCGTCCGCCTCTGGGGAAAGATGCCCGAGTTGCGGAAGGCCAATTAGGCAAGAAGATCAATTGGAACACCATCTCGCAGATGTGCGTCGAGTGCCCGGTACAGGCTAGACCGAGCTCATCGCAGCCCTATTTTCTTCTGGATCTTTGCGGGCACGCGTACGTAGCCTACACGCGCTGCGGCAGGATCACTTACTGCTCAGAGATCTTCCAGACGTCGGTCGTCGGCGTATACAGCATCAACCTCGCGGATATCCAGACGCAGACTCGGGGCACATCAGCCCTTGCAGCGGGATACAACTCGTCGCTGCAGAGCGTTGTGCCCATTGTGCTCATCCCGCTTACCGGGGCGTTCTTCGACCGCTTTGGAATGCGAATGTTCTTCAGTGCGTCCGCTCGTGTGCATGCTGATACGCCTAGCTGATCCATAGTGGCCTGGACTGCGGCGTTGTATGTGATCGTCTTTGCGCTTATGGGATACACCAAGGTCCACCCTCTTGGGCCGATTCTGCTCAGCTCGTTCGCCCTGTCCACCTACGCCATCCCCATCTCGGCGTCCATTCCGGTCATGATCGGCGACAGCGCGTTATTGGGCACGGCCATCGGCATCTGGAAGGCGTTTGTGAGTGGTCGACTCGCAGCGATTGTGTAGCGGGACTGACGGCAGGGAAACGGAGGCATAATCGTCTTTGACATCGCCGCCGGAGCCATCGTAAGTCGGCCACTCATAGAGAGTGAAGGCCAAGCTGATCCGCTAGCAAGATCGCTCCGGGAACAACAGCTATGACAACGTGATCATCCTCTTGATCGTCTACAAGGGGCTCAACGTCCTCTGGCCGTTTTTCTACGACTACCTTGACGGGAAATGGCTGGGCCACTCGCTCAGGAAGGGAGAGAAGCAGCGCGTGGCACTGAGGGACGCTTGTATTCAGCAAGGCGTGGTGCTGCGTGGATGGAAACCGAGCAAGAGGGGTATGTACCTCGTCATGGCCGAGCTAGGCGCTCTGACCATCACGGCTTGGGCGGTGAGTGCAGCGCCGTGGGCTCATTACGCGGCTGACAAATAGGTCTATATCGTATACTCCTTGGGGAAATGATGTACCCCGACGCGCTGTTCCGCCAGATGGGCCACCCAATCTCTCCCATGTAGGCGCGGACGGAGCCTCTTGGACGAAGGCCTTCGGCGCGATACCGCCACATGGCCACAATCGTATGCATGTGACTGCATCGAGCACATTGGCGCCTTTACTAAATCACAAGGCGTAGCGCGCATCCAGGCGCTTACTGATGGGCTCATCAGAGTGCTCGGCCTTGTACGCCTCCTGCTCCTCGGGCGTGAGCTTGGCCCACTTGCGTTCCTTGACTCGGTTCGACCACTCGTACTGCACGATTTGCAGTGCGGTCGTGACGGTCCAAACCACTCCCAACGAAAGCACAGCGGCCCACGCTCTGCGGTACCTGTCGTCAGACCCTTTGCGTTGTACCATATGAGTGACTCACAGTGGACGGTCGTTTGCTCGGAACACTTGGTTACCGTATACACCGCCGAGATTTGAGCAGCCGACTGTTGGTGAGCATCACTTCTAACAGTATTGTCTGGCGAGACACGCACTGTAGACCGCGTAGGTGATGGAACGCTCGGCGGGAGACCGGGCATTGAGCGCCACCCAGGTGACATTGTAAGGTTGCCAGCCGCTGGTAGTTAGTAAGCTTCGAACACGGTACCAGACGGCGCACGGCGAGGCAGCAGTGATGACCATCGCTGCGTAGAAACCCCAATTTCCGCCTGACAGGATAGGCAAATTCTGCAAATAAGCGCATGCTACACCTCTTCTCCTCCTCCGAAGCTCAACACTTACGTAGAGAGCAATGAGCCCCGCTAGTGTCCATACCGCCACGAACAGGATGGGGTAACCTCGGCGATCCCACTTGTCTCCAAAATGGGCCAGAGCGATAGACGACAAGCCACTAAACAATGGGCCCGGGACGAGCAGCAGGTTGGCATCTGCGTGTCAGACTCCTTCTCTCATGAAGCACGCCATAGCGACTCACTGACGGCGGTGAAACCCAGACTCTGTAGAATAGTGCCCGACCACGCTCCGGCCCCTTGACCCGCTTGCAAGCCGGACAAGCACATGATAAGGTGGGGCCATAGCCGCGCGTTCAGTAGCACGTTCTTGATGTCCTTCCACTTGATAGCAAGATGTGCCGAGCGGCTCTTGAGAGGATCGTCGTTGTTCAGGCGCGCCATGAAGATATCGGCTTCGCGCTCGTCCAGCCATCCTTTACCGCGGACGCCCCCCGAGGTATGCCGGGGTGACTTTGGCAACAGTAAAAGCGCGATGATGCCCGCCGTGATCGTGGCCGCACCGTCGACGATGAAAATCCTGCCTGTGAGCTGAGACCAAGTGATTAGAGGCGATGCCCTCCCCACCATTGCCATCCTGAGAGACCGCGCTTGCCGTGCAGCTTGATACAGCCAGCGGAGATGAGAGAGCCAAATGCAGAAGAGAGCACATTGCCGAAGAAGAAGATCGAAGTCCGTTTGGTGAGCTCTGAACAATCAGCAGACCGAGATGTGTCCTGTAGCTACGAACCGTCGCGGGTGTACCATGTGTTCAAAGTGTACAGGCTGCCGGGGATGAAGCCCGACTCCAGCACTGACACGTCAGCGGTCAGCTTGCTTAGACCGCTCGCGCGACTTACTCCCAAGGAAGATCCTCGCGGCCCACCAGCCAGACTTGCTTTTGACGAGGAACGTGAGCGTCTCGGCTATGCCCCAAACAACAATCTGGATAGGAATCCAATTGTGGGGGCCGATGCGCTGCAAAACGACATTCGAGGGTATCTCCAACAAGACCACTCCGAGCCATAGCTTGACGGTGAGTCTGCGCGACAGCGGTATACTGGACGACGCACTAGTGAGGAACCGACTGGGGGTCAGTCTGGCGGGGCACGGTCGCACAGGCTACTCACTGTTGATCTGGTCTTGGGTGATGCCCGTGTCCTTGATGATCGTCGATGTGAGCACTCCCGAGACGTTGCTGCGATCCAGCGACATCCAGAAGAAGCCCAGCTGCCTGTCAGCTGGAGCTTCACGGCGAGCGAACAGCTACGCGACTCACAGCGAAAATGGGAAGCAGGAAAAAATCGGCCTTTCGTACCACCCGATGTTGCTCCTCGATGGTCCACGCTACATCCTTCCACTCGCCGTTGACAAACGTCGAGC
>CAUG01000660.1:58757-80694 GCA_000442785.1 Papiliotrema flavescens NRRL Y-50378
GCTGCCCCCGGACGCGGTCAATCAGCCCAAGAAGCGCATCATAGTCTCGTCCACCACGCCCGTCCCAAATGTCCGGACAGTAACAATCACCCCCGAGGTCTTACACGACCTGTCCCTCTTCTTCTCGGCGCACATCTCCGAAAACTTCCTCCGCCCCCTCGCCACGGCCTGCACGCCCGCACACCTTGTCCTCCGTCATCCGGACGATACCGCCCTAGGCTCGTACAAGCACCTGATGAATCTCGTTGACGAGCTGCGCTGGCCGCAGCTGCGCAAGCTCACGCTGCACAATATCGGCGCGCACGCCCTGCCGTCGCGGCCGGGCCTGCAGGTCGTTGTGCATTTCGCGGAGGGCGTGCCGATCAAGTGGAACGCGGGGGATCTGCCGACGGAACGGCTGTTGCGCAAGTACGAGCGGAGCAGGGCGACACAGCTGTTGATGGCTATACCGCGGTCTGCGTGGGCCAAGGACGGCGTTGAGGGTCTGGGTGATATGCGGTGGACTTTCGTCCATGCAGGGAGGTTCTTTGGGGACAAGCACGCGCAGGAAAGCACGGATAATTTGAGGGAGGCGGTGAGGCTGTGGGCGCAGAGGGAGTACATCGGAGCTGGGTGGGACAAGACAGGTGTGGACGAGCTCCTTAGCAGGATCGAGTTCGTCGCGTAGCGTGCGAGCTCACAGGGCGAGTCAAGCCAAAGCCGTGACCTGGCCGCACTTAGATCGCCGATCGCCCGGCCCATCGAATTGCGGAGACATACAAGGGAAACATTGAAATCTCCAAGCCAAAAGGACAGTAGAGTATAGACACAGATTATAGACCGCATATCTGCATACAGCTCATTATATAGATGGCTCCAGACTGACAAGCAACGTTTCTAATTGTACGAGGCAGGCACCTTGTCGTTCCTGAACGCTTCGTTCGTCGGGTCAGCCTCGTCCCCACGCGCACCGGTCGTGCCGTCGTCGCTGTGGTTCTCCGACTTGGCGAACCCCCGGGAGTGTGCTCCGTCCTCCGGGAGCGCCCTGAAGCCCTCGGCATTGGCCAAAAACTGCTCGTCGCCGAGGTGCGGGTTCCTGAGACAAAGCGACACGAGGAAGATGAGTGCCGAGATGCAGATACCAGCGATACACAGCAATCGCTGAGTGTGCGCGTAGGCGTACGTCAGACCTGTGAGTCAGCATCTGGACTGCCCGCTTCGCCTGCGACTCACCGGTGCGCTCGGGCGTTCCCACCGGGTACTCAAGGATGAAGCTGAATGGGTCGGCGAACGCCAGGGTCTCAGCTGTGGCATTGACGACGCCGTTGGACGCGAACGTGTTGGTAATCTCCCCGGGAAGGACGTTGATCCAGATACCAGCGGCGATGGTGTTGCCGAGGGCGGAGCCGATCGAGTACGTCGCGAGGTACAGGGAGGTGATGACGGCGAGGCGCTCGTGCTGCACCGCGGACTGCACGAGCATCTGCACCGGGTACGGGAACATTCCTCCGCCGATACCAAGCAGGACCTCACCGGCGATGAGGCCCGTCAGGCCGCCGTGCTCGGCGGATCGGTACCGGATGAGGATGCCGAAGGCGAGGACGAAGATGGCCGTGCCGGCCACGACGAACCACTTGGCGCGGCGCACGTAGCGGACGATGAAGCCGAGGGTGATACCGATGACGACGGAGACGAACGAGTAGATGTACTGGATACGGGAGATCTTTTGGATCGGCCTGGGGTGAGCGAGTCGCGCGTGATGATGCGATGTCGGAGGGGAGACTCACAGGTCAAAAGCGACGAGCAGGAGGTAGTACAGGTAGTCTGCGGTCAGCGTGGAGCCATCATACTGAGTTGCGAGCGAGCTCACCGCCCTGGCAGTACCAAGCGGTGTTGAGCAGGCACGCGATAGACAGACCCGCGATGATCTGCCTATCCTTCAAGAGGCGGAAGGGCACAGCCGGGTGCGGAGCGAACTTGAGCTCCCAGACCAGGAATAGCGGCAAGACGGCCACCACGCCGACCACGAGCGGGGCGATGGTCTTGGCCGACTTCCAGACCGTGCCGGACCCCCCGGCCAGGGTGAATGGCAGTAGGATTGTCGTGAACGTCCCAGCGAGGAGCAGTAGCCCAATGACGTCGATCTGCCAGAAAAAGTCCTTCCACAGGGACAACTTGCCCAGAGACTTGAACGGGCTGGGAATGCCCTCGAGCAGGCCGAGGCGCTTCGCGCGGATCTCGGCCGAGCCGAGGGAGAAGAAGACGGGGATACAAGTGATGGGCAGGATGATGCACCACATGGCGATGCCCCAGCGCCAGGTCGTTGCGCCCAGCACGGCCACTGCGACGTCTCCCGCAATCCACGCGTTGATGAGAAACGGTGCGGCGGGGATGTACGAGAAGAGCAGACGCGAGCGCAGGGAGGTCGTGTCGGCGATGATAACTTCGACGAGGACTGCTGTGAGCGAATGCACCGTGGGGGTGCGGATACGTACGCTGCAAGCCGGTGTATCCGAATTGATAGAGCACTGAGCCACCGAGGAACTGGTCCAGGTTCTTCGCTGCGGCATTTAGAACGGTACCTGTCTGTCAGCGACGATACTTTTGACGTCCCGAGTGGACAATCGGGTTGATGTATCTCCGACCCGTGCACTCACCGACGATGAAGAAGATGATGGCAGTGCCGAGAATGGTCATACGCCCAAAGTAGTCGGAAAGCTTGGCGAACGCTGTCTGTCAGCCTCCGGACGTTGGATCTGCGAGCCGAGCGGAGGTGTTGCCATGTTCCTCGAGCCGGACTTGATACTGACCAGGTTGCGCTGTTTGTCAGCGTGTCATTCACTTGGCCTCTGCGGACCAGCTCACCGGCAGCAGCGGTGATGGCTCGCACAACGGCGACCGTCGAGATCTGGGCGGATGACTTGAATTCCGTAGAGAACGCAACTGTCTGGTACTGGTACCTACTGGTCAGACTGATCTGACCGTCCCCGGTGCCCTCGAACATGGTTCCGCGTCGAACACACCGCACTCACCTCACAGATCCGTCCAGACCGTACGAGTACGAGACCAGGAAGATCGCGACGAAGAGCACCCATCTATGCCACGACTGGAAGCATTTCGAGATGGCCTCGATCCTCCTGACTCCGGGCGACTTGTCCCCGAACGCCGTGTTGTTGTCGCCTTGCTTCTCCAGCTGGTTGATCACGTCCTGTTCCGGGAACAGGTCCTTGTTTGGCGTCGACATGGCAGCGGGCGTGGAGTGGGCGTCGTTGGAAGAGAGCCAGCAGGAGCACACGGGTCGTGCTTATATATTCGTACCGGTAAAATTTGGTTACAGAGTATCCAACATGGACATGGCGCATCAAAGCCCGCTTGGCTTGGCTCTTTCTCCATTTCGGACGAAATCGCTCGCAGTGCCGCATGCATGCAGCTGCGCGTAGCTGAAAGAGGGAAAGCAGCGAGGCTGAAAATGTTTAATCTGATAAGTCGGCCCTGTGCCTGGGCCGCGAAAAGGCGCAAACGAGCCATTCGTCGGCCGACAACAAGGCTTGCTCTCCTCTGCCGCCCGTCTGCTTCGTGCATGGATCGCGCCACGGTTGGTCACCGTGCTGACCTCCTTGCGGGCCAGAGGAGGGGCAAAATACTGCCGACGAGCAGATGATGGTGTTCCAGACATGTCAGTACTCTTCAGGCTGCGCGTGTGCCAGGAGCAGACCTGAGACCGACGGGATCGGCCGAAGGGTCGAAACTTCGCCCAGACCGTGCCGTGAGAGGTCGATCACTCGCGTGTTAGCCTGCGCGTGCTGCGTTTTCTAAGAAAGTCTAGAGTTGGCGGACGCGGGTCCTGTCGTGATCGGAGCGAAGTGCGTTGCGTGGAAACGTAGCAGCTTTCGGAAAAGGCAAGGCAGATAATTTGACGTGCCGCTGGTATTCCGTCTTGCATCTCGCCACGACATGGCGCAGGGCAGCCCGGTGTGGACTGCTTCCTGTTGTACCTTGTCCAAAAAATCGACACCGATTTCAACAGATTCCCCCCACCATCTTTGCTAGCGATTGGGGCAGTACGAAGTCTGCCTTGTTGCTCCAGGCTGCCTCGATTCATGAGCGACTAGGCGTTCGGGCATACTGGACGGCGTCGAGCGATGGGCGACGAAAGTACAGAGGCCGCGTGTACCCAATCTCTACTTGACTCGATGTCCGGAGGAGCACGGCGGGTTGGTCGTCTCGGCACCTGGTGTACCAGGGCTTCCTATGGCCGAGGATTGATCTGTCTTGCCAGAAATGGTGACCGTGAAGTGGGCTTGTGGTCCTCGCCTTGTCTCCTTCGAGGGTAGGCTTGTATTTCCGACGAGCCTTGCTTTGGGTAGCAGCGACAGTACCCAGCACTCAACCGGTCAACAGAGCCAAGCAGTATGCATCATTTCCACCAAGTCATCAACAAACGGCGGTCACCGTGGTGGTGCGTTACATGGCAGGTGCAATGCGGAGCCACGCGGTACAAGCTCACAAGGTTTGCTGGAAAGCGCGGTCCTCTCTGGCCATGCCAAGTGGAATCCCACAGAAGCGAGGGCGAGTCAGGGTTTCAAAGCCGCCACCCCGCTGGACCCTCGACCGGTCATCTCTGCTCGTGCGCCTCTGACGAGCTCGGCGCCCGAAACAGCTGCCGGAAACATCGGGAAGCCAAGAGACGGCCAAACGGGCTGCTCATGGCCGTGCGAGGTCGTCAGCGGAAAAGTCAATAACAAGAGGGATCAGTATGGACGATCGACCGGTATTGTCTGGTGTAAGACATCGCGTGGTCTGTCACATTCTCCGAGGCCCACTTGCGACGGGTGTACGGCACTCCTCATCGGCTCGACCCGCGTCACAGCGGAGCATTTGATCGCCTGCATTCTTGACGAACAGCAACGCTTGACGGCGGCTATCGTCCTCGCCATCAGCCCATCCATCAGCGTCTGCTTTTTCATCGCCATCGCCATCGCCGCCCCGCCCACCCACCATGTCGTCTCCTATTGGCACGGGCTACTTCCGCCCGTCGTTCGACACCTGCACCGACGTGACCCCCCTGTGTCCCGTCACCGCCACGGTGTACGGCGACTACTTCAACCTGGCCGGCTCGGCGTTTTTCACCGCCGTCTTCACCCTGTGCCTCATCATCCAGATCTTCCACGCCATCCGCGGGCGCACCATCTCGTACTCTGTCTTCCTCGCCATCGGCACCGGCTTCGAGATCATGGGCTACGGCGCGCGCATCGCCATGTCCCCCATCGGCACCGTGTGGACGTACCCGGGCTTCGTGATCCAATTGCTCATGCTCATCCTCGGCCCGACGCTCGTCGCGGCGGCCATCAGCGTGACGTTCAAGTGGATCGTCATACAAGAGGGCGTGCAGTACTCGCTCTTCCGCCCGTGAGTCACGGCGTCGAGCGTCCCTGACCATATCGAGACACGGCGCATGGCTGACGGGCAGCAAGTGGTACGTGTACATCTTTGTCCTCACCGACTTCTTCTCGATCATCATCCAAGCGGTTGGCGGCGCCGTGAGCGCCACGGCCACAAGCGGCGACACGTCCAACCAGGCGCTCCTCGATGCCGGCTCAGGCCTCCTCGTTGCCGGCGTGGCGTTCCAAGCGGCCAACATGGCCTTTTGCGGAGGGCTCATGTTGATATGGTTTGTCCGCTTTCGCAAAGGCAGGGCCACCAAGTCAGCCACCGAGGGACACGCCCCCGAGCCATTCAACTGGAAGCCCGATACCAAGTTCAAGAAGTATGTGTGGGCCATCACGATTGCGTACTGCGCTGTGTTGATTCGGTGCATATACCGGTGAGTCCGCAGGAGAAATGGTGTTGGCGGGCTGAGCCAGGAGCTGACGGCAGTATACCAGAGATGGCGCTGGGATGGGCGTCGAGCCTCATGCAGGACGAGACCCTCTTCCTCATCTTTGACGGCACGTAAGTGGCTCGCGATTATCGGACAGAGATTTGAAGCAGTCGTGGCTGATGAACAGGATGGTCGCTATCGCCGTCATCCTCCTCACGGCCTTCCACCCGGCCATCTTCTTCCCCCTCCTGCGTCAGGATCACCGCAAGGCCGCGGCGGCCCAATCGGTCTCACCGGAGCCGGTTGAGACGCCACCTTAATCAGTTCATCCGAATGATTATAAAGACAGCGTGCAGGCCCACCTGATATAGTATCGGCTCACTATCACTATAGACATTGCCATGTACGACTTCGAGATGCACTCTTGAGGATACGCAAGTAGCAGGATGGCCAGGCCCTGTGCGACTCAGTGTTGCCTGCGCGTCGCGAAGAGCGAGGCGTGCAGTGTCAGATAGCTGAGCTGATGCAAGGTCGAGGAGGTTCCAGCTAAGAGACTTTGACTGCCGCTGCACGCTTCTTAGCGCAGCGGCTTGCCGTGAAGCAAGGGAAGGCAAAGCTTCAGTCCGGCGAGAAGGGATAGCCACGCCTCAAGGCCAAACACTCGACGCTGGACATGGCTAAATGTACATCATGCAGGTATTGAACCAAAGTTTTGCTTCTTGCCTTTTCCTCACGGCGCCCTTCCAGCGTTGCGCCGCATTACACCTCTGCGAGCGAGGCGTTTACCAAGCCTGGGCACCACCGTCGACGAAGTACTCCTGGCCGGTGCAGTAAGCGCCCATGACGGGGTCGAGGAGCAGGAGGGTGATGTAAGACTGCTCGTCGGGGGTGGAGAATCGCTGGAGCGGGACGAGGTCCTTCTTCTGCCAGTCGAGGAGCTTGGGGTCCATGTGCGCGCTGCTGTCAGTGACCATCCATTCGAGAACACGTCGCACTCACGTCTGGTCGGTCGCGACGTAACCGGGGCAGAGGGCGTTGACTCGGATGCCGTGGTCGGCCCACTCGACGGCGAGCTGCTTGACGATCGACGAGGCGGCGGCCTTGGACGAGTTGTAGAAGACCTGGTGGATGCCCTTGTTGACGATCTGCGACGACTGCGGGTGAGCCTTAGTTCGATAATGGGTAGGAGGACGACTGACCATGGACGAGGTGAGGACGATGGAGCCCTTCTTGTATCCGGACTTGACCCACAGGTCGGCGACGGCCTGGGCACAGGCAAACTGGCCCCAGACGTTGACGTCGTAGACGAAAGAGAAGTCCTCCTTCTTCATCTCAAGCGCATCCTTGACGACCGAGACACCGGCGTTGGCGACGAGGCCAGTGACCTGGCCGAACTTGTCGTTGATCTCCTGAAAGGTGCTCTTGACGAGCTCGGGGTTGCCGACATCGCACTTCCAGGCCTCGACCTTGACGCCGTGCTCCTTGGCGATCTGCGCGGCGACCTCGGGGGCGTCCTTGGCAGAGTTGTAGACGATGGCGACGTTGGCGCCGGCCTTGGCGAGCGTCTCGGAGATGGCTCGACCGATACCTCGGTTACCGCCCGTGACGATGACGGTGGATTGCTGGGGTCAGGGGGGTTGGCATGTGGGGGGATTGGGAGGGGGCTTACGGAGAAGTCGACTGAAGGGTCAGCTGATGCTCGCGGGTGGGGGAGAGAGAATGGGGAAGGTGACTCACATGAGATGGGCATTTTGTGCTACAGAGAGGTATACAGGCGTGGTATAGATACAGTTGCAGTGTTTTGGGGTTGTTGGTATGGAGTGAAAGGAAGAAAGGAGAACGCAAGAGAGAGGGGCATCGCATCTTATAGCCCTTTGGGTCGTCGTCGTCGTCGTCGTCGGCAGACCAGATCCTGATGCAACGCACAGACCACTGCCGCTCAGGTACACCCTGAACTCTCAACGGAAAACGTCAATGACATCATTCCATCTGCACCCGCTTTGGCTTACCCCCCATCTCACACAACCTTTCCCTCACATTCCATCTCAATGCGGTCATGCATTCAGGTTCGTATTCCAGCAAGCGACGTGCACCCACTACCGCTCTCTCATTCCTAGTCATACACAAGTACAAACACCATATCTCGTTCCAGGAACACCCGGGTCCAGCCCTGGTCTGCCCTCATTACCATCTCATTCGTGAGCTCGCTCATATCGCCCTACCGGCCGGCGGTCCTGCCACCCTGGCATGCTCGGCATACTCGGGCGGAGGCGTGCGTGTTCGGCCCATATCCTGCTTGAACCTCTCAAAGTCCATCATCGTCCGAATCATTTCCGTCTGACGTATCCCGAAGCGAGCCATCTCCTCTTGCGACACAAGCGAGCTTGACGGGCCTGTCGAGGGCGAGGAGTCCGGTGCTCTAGCCGTATGGCTTCGCGAGGACAGTCTCGACGTGTTAGAGGCGTCGCTTCTTATCGAATGGGGATTGTTCTCAGAGCGGAGGCTCGAGGGCGTGGGCGGGAGGGGCTGGTTGGTGTAAGCCCCCGGCGATGCGAACGGATCCCGCGCGGTCTCTGCGTCCATGTCGAACGTGAGCTCGGGGCTGGCGAACGTAGTGGACCAGTGCGAGGTGGTGGACGAGCTCGGGGTGAGGGGTGGGCGACCCAGCGGCGGCAAAGGGGGGAATTGCTGCGGCCGGCCAGGTGGTGCCAAATCTCGTAACGGTCTACTGCGTACGAGCGGACTGGGCTCGTAACTGTCCTGCGCGTCGGGAATGATAGTGCGGCTCGTCGAGGCCGATGGCATTTGAGCGAACCGGCGAGTGGACTGATGTGAGCGGGACGCAGCGTATGGCAGGAACAACTTGCCGCTACATTGAGCAAAGCCGCGGAAAGAGTCGAGGACGGCCGGGCGTGATCCGGCCGGTCCCACGGATTGCCCCGGCCCATGGCGAGGTCTTCAAGAGACGGTAGCTGCGATAGACCCCCGTCCGCATCGTCTCTATCCGAAGAGGCCACCTGCGGGCCCATCGCAGGCGTCGCTGTACGGCTGCCCGGCCGCGAGAGGTCCTTGACGGACGTCGGTCTGCCTCGTGTCGGGGTCGAAGTGTCCGGGAGCTGGTATCCCGCCTTGACCAGCCGGGCACGGACGGGCTCGCTCGGAGGTGGGAGGCACAGGCTCGATGGAGGCAGACCGAGGTTGAGGCGGGTGAGGTAGAAGATGTCTTGGAAGCCGAGGTTCGCGTACTGCCGTCAGCCATACGCACCCCTCGGACGGCTCCTCCAGGCTACATCGCGAGTAACTCACCTTCATCTCGAGTCTCTCCAGCTTCCCGCCCGGCGCACCAACCGCATCCCCCTTGCCCTTCTTGATCTTGCTCCGGACATATGTCTCTGTCGCCTTCAAAGCCACCACAAACGACTGCGGGTCGTCGAGGATCGTTGTGTAATATACCTGTCCTTAGCTTCTCTCAGCTATGAACACCGTCAGACACCTACTCCGGCAACCTGATGTCAGCTCTCGTTGTACCCTGACCCGACAAGCGGATGCCAGACGTGCGCGCCGACGCACCTCGACGAACGTGTCTCCTTTAAATATGGTCGAGTCGCCCCTCATCGTAATGTCTCCACTTTCACTGATAGACCAAGTACACCAACGCGTAAGCAGATGATATCAGTACCGGGAGATGATGTGAGTAGCGCAGAAATCAGCTCAATTCATGCATAGACGAACTGGTCTAAATTTCGACATGACACTCGTACCGCATTTACGGTCGTTCACAAACGTGCGTGCCTTCTGTGCCTTCTAGCCCCTCCGTGCCTTGCTCGGGTGATCTGCGCAGATCGCGCTCTTCGGCATGTATTCAGTCTCGCTTGGCCACCCACGCGGCGGGTGAGCGGTCCTACTTCGTGCTGTGCACTGGGCGAGTTGAGACGATGGATGCTAGGTCGAACACTATCAGCGCGGGACATAGAGCGTGGCATGCACGGCGGGCATCACCTTCCGCCCGGTCCCTCCGCCAGGAGGCTTGCCGTCTTCCCTTCATGTCCTCGTCCGCGCTACCTGATCCCAACATCCCAATCAAGCTGTAGGGGAGCAGCACTTGCCCTCGCGCATGCATCCGACCGCATCTGCGCATGGTGCAGGCCTGGCGATCGGACACTGTACCCTTCGGTCATCTACTTTCAGCCCTGCTTCCACAACAAAGCGATAGGACGGCTATAAAATACCACATATGCATACATACTACGCTGCGGTTGAGCTTCCTGCTGGCCCAAGTAGCTCAATGCCTCGCCGCTCATCATGCCTGTTGATCGCGGTTCAACGCATTCTCCCGCCCTGTCCCGACAGCGCTGATATGTAGCCTGAGACCCGGGCTCCGCCTCAAATGACCTATTCACCAACTGCTCCATCTCCTCCCACGTCCAGCGCGCGGTCCTGCGCTTTCATTGGGAAAGTGATAACTCTTAATGGTCCTTAGCCCTCCCTACTTCCGCTCAAGATCTTACGCCTCGCCCTTGTCAGCCGTGATGTCGTTGGCTTCCCATAGATGACCGAGCCCGCCTGATCAACCGACGGGAGCAAGAAACATGAATGCAGGTCAAACCTCTCGTTCCGCTGAGATGAGCGAAGCTGTTCGACCGGTGTCGCAGAGCAGTGTACGCCATCCTGCTTGATTTGGTGTGTTTCAACGCACCACGCTGCGTTATGACACCCCTCACCATGGGACATGCACACTGGCCTCATCGTCATCTTCACATGCAGCAGAGACTGTACACAATCACTTTACAAAAGCACAATACCCCGCATCAGACTAGACCAAGCTCCATCCGCCAAAGACAGCCGCCACTCCAATCGCCGCGCCACTCGCAATCATGACCCTCCACACGCCTTCCAGGCCCACGATATCCGCTCGGAGACCCGCTCCACTCCCATTGCCCGTCCCATTCCCGCCCGTCCCATTCGTGGAGTTTGATCCGGCCCCAAGTCCGCCCGCAACACGACCTGCCGAGTTCAGCGACGCAGAGGGCCCGGAACCGCCGACGCGGAGCGTCCCGCTCGGGGTCACGCCGCCGTGGCTGCCTCTGCTCTCGGTCCGATTCACGCTTGCTGACGTTGCATTCACATCTCCGGTTGCTGTAGGATCACTGGCGCTCGCTGAAATTGACCCTGTCGGACCTGCACCTCCAATTATGGACGGTGTCCACGTCGTATGGCAACATTGCCCATTCTTCGTCGTTGTCTCCGCGTCGCCACTCCCTTCGCCGCCGCCACCCCCGTTCCCCTCGGAGTCAGCGGCGTCGCCGTCTCCACTGCCCTCTACTTGTCGTCTACTCAGCGCGTCATTTGGCGCTTGCGTGGCTGAGCTAGCCGAGCTAGAGCTTGAAGAGGCAGAGGTACCGCCACCGCCCGCGGCAGAAGTGAGGATCGCTCCCACTTCAGCAGGCGGCGACACCTGCGTCACGCCGACCTGTTCCGTCGTCCCGCCTCCGCTGCTGTAGGAAGGCGAACCAGACGAGGATGCCGAGGTGGATGCCGACGTTGGGGACGGAGCCGAGTTCACGTCCTGGTCGCAGGGAGCGCAGGTCTCCACTGGCAACCACGTCGTCGAAGCTTCGGAACCCGCTGGCGTATACTCACCCTCGCCGGTCTCGGTGTCATTTGCCGCACCATTTCCGGATGATGCATCGCCGTCGCCTGTCCCATTCACAGCGCTGCCAGACGTGTCACCACTGCTACTCGTGCCGCTATCATCTGCAGGCTGACCACTCCACGTGTGCATAGGCGGCGCGGCTTGACCATTGGCGATGCTCCCGCCGGGCTGGCAATTCCGCAGCTCGGGCGAGACGGGCTCAGGCGTGGGTTGGGAGCCCTGATCGTCAGCCCCGAAACTCTCAATATAATGTAGAGCTCTGTAGAGCTGTTATAGTCGGTGCCGCCCACCTGAGTGTACGTCTGCCCATCGACCACCCCCGGCGGATCGCCCGAGTCCGCCTCGCAGTTCTGGTACGTCCCGCTCGGTCCAACAGCATTGCCCG
Source organism: Papiliotrema flavescens NRRL Y-50378 (assembly GCA_000442785.1). Classification (NCBI taxonomy): domain Eukaryota; kingdom Fungi; phylum Basidiomycota; class Tremellomycetes; order Tremellales; family Rhynchogastremaceae; genus Papiliotrema; species Papiliotrema flavescens. Next base: position 70,596 of record CAUG01000660.1, read on the forward strand.
TAAGGAACCAACACCCCATCTGATCATATGTCGAGGGGCAGTACGCTTCATCCCCCGTACAAGCCCGCATACAGAACGCGTCGCTCGAGATGAGCGTCTGGCGTGAGCGTTTCCCTTTGCCAATTGTTATGTCATGCAGGAGTCGCGCTCACCACCCAGCTCGAAGCGACCTGTCCGTTCACAGTCACCTGCGCGCCCTCGGGGGTATGCGCCTCGCTGTCAAATTGCCCGCCCGCATCGCCCGGCGCAATGTTGATCTTTGTAAAGTCCCCGAAACCGGAGACCTGCACCCAGTCGCTGGTGCGTACGAACGTGACGCCTTGGATGGTCCCGTCCGGTATCAGGCGCGTACCGTGCCCGTCCTGCGCGTGGCTCAGCGCACTGCAGGCGACGAGTTGCGGCTTACCTTGGCACACCACGAGACGACGTTGAGTCCGCTGGACCAGATATAATTGAACGGCTCGGGCGGGCCGAACAGGCAGAAATCGTCGTAGCTTTCTAGCCATATGCTCCGGCTGTTCGAGCTTTGCTGCGCGTCAGCTCAGGTGTCTGGGCCATGACCGGTGTTTGCGGTACGCACGTCCCGCTTCGTGTCAGTGAGGGATCCCCGCGAGCCCCATCCGGACGACTGTGACCGCTTGTCGATGTACTGCGCCGAGGCGAGGAAGCTGGAGCCTGATAAGCGGGTGAACAGGAGAAGGTACACCAGTGGCGTGGGCGGTCTCCATCGTCGCTTTCCCTGGCTTGATGATTTGGGCATGTTTATGTTTGACAATGAGGCAGTCGTTTCAACTTGGAGCTGTGGAGCTTGTCGCACCCAGCGATCGCTGATTCCCTCCAGACGAACAAAGCCGGCTCGGTGGGGCTCAGCTCCCTGTGCAGGCTGGGATTCCGGACGGTCAAGTCGAATACTCTCAGGCGTACGCGCTTGCTAAGGCATGACAATCTATAATGCTCCCGCTACCAGTATGGCGTGTCGCAAGCAGCTCTGCAGCAAGGCCGACCACGTCCTACACCTCCGAGTCCTTTGTGCTTTGCGAGCGATGAAAGGATGGCACAAAGGAGATGAGCCCCTGGCTCCTGTGAGGGGCCCTTGGACTACACCTCTCGGCCTACATTTTGGGCGTTGCATGTGTTAAATCCGTGATAGCATGAACGGAATGGTCGGCGACGATACACGCACGGGCGGACGGTGAGCTATAACGGCATGTGCTGGCTGTCCAGCGAGACGGCCTATGGGTTGTCGATGTGCTCTAGCACACGGTCGAGACGTCGATGGCCTTCTCGCCCTCTTTGCGCTCGGCGACACCCTTCTCAGTCACCACACAGCCTGATGTCAGCTACTTGACTGTCCACTAGACATGGGTGAACTCACTGATGAGCTCTGCTGGGGTGACATCGAAGGAAGGATTGTACACTCCCTGCCAGGGCTTTCCACCCGATCCGACACCTTCGGGCGTTATCCTAACAACCGCGATCTCGCCAGTCTCCACGTTCTTCCCACGAATCTGGGTCGCCTCCACAGGTGGTCGTTGCTCAATGTGGATCCTGCCGTCAGCTGCGAGTAAGACTTGATTGCTGGGGCTCACTCGGCTCCGGTCTTCAGCGCCAGGTCGACGGTGGTCACTGGCGCGATGACCAGGAATGGGATGTTGTGCCGTTGAGCGAGCACAGCAGCTTGGTATGTTCCAATCTGCTCGTCAGTGGAGACGAAACCAGTATAGGCCAAAGCTTACTTTGTTGGCTGTGTCTCCGTTGGCGACTATGCGGTCCGCACCAACCACGACACCGTCGATGTCGTTGTGCTGGAACAAGCTGCCCAACATCGAGTCGCCTGAACATGAGCGTTCTGTCCATTCCGGCCATAGAAGTCACTCACAGATCATGGTAGAGGGTATCTCAAGCGTGGTGAGCTCGAGAGAGGTCAACCGGGAGCCTGCAACGTCAGTGCAGTGTCCACCTTCGTTTTCTCACTTTACGACTCACCCTGGTGGTACGGCGCAGTCTGGGCATAGTAGGCCTGTTCCAGCTGGTCCGCCTCGAACGAGGCCGTGATGACTCCCAGAGCTGTTCCGTAGCCCTAGCATCAGCCTCAGCGCTCCCCAACCCTACACCCATGACTCACCGAAGTGGCCAAGCTGCCGGTGTTGCAGACGGTAACGAGCTTCAAACCCTTCTTGCCTGCGCCCCGCTTGTTCCACAGCCACTCAGCTCCGAGTCGGCCCATCGTCTTGCATCGCTCAAGGTCATCACCGTGGACAGCCGTGCAAACGTCCTTGACCTTCTGCACCAGCGCCTTGGCCTCGGCCTCGCCGGATCCCGAGCTTCCTTCCTTGAGCAACGCCCGGATCCGGTCCATCGCCTCGCCGAGGTTCACAGCGGTCGGCCGGGAAGATTGCAGGTAGTCGAGGATGGGGAGGACATGCTCGGACACTTGCGACGGGGAGGAGAACGCCGGAGCAGAGGACGAGGACAGATGGGAGCGCAGTGAGAGAGCGGCGAGGGAGGCGATGGCGGGCGCGCCTCGGATCTTCATGCTCTTGATCGCGTCGAAAGCTTCTTCCGGGGTGGAAACCTTCTCCCAAGTGACAGTGTGACTTGGATCAGCACTGGCAGACGACGCGAGACAGACAGCATATGACGTGGCGCACGGCGCGACTGGAGCTTGTGTTTGCTGAGCAATCTTGAGGCGGACTTACGGAAGGAGCAGCTGGTCAACGATCTCGACATCTCCGTCCGTGTCGAAGCGGATAGAGGTCATCATGTCTGGCAAGGGCTTCTTGCCCGAAGGTGCTTGAGCGACCATGATTGTGTAGTTTGAAGGTGAGTCGCTGCAGATAAAAAGTCAAACGTGTGCAGGAGGACACAGCTGAAAATGACGCCTTACCTCAACCGGGTTTATCCGACATTACTCCTCGCTCATCAACAAGACAGCGCGGAGATTGCCCTGATGCCCGCCGGGTCGACCCGAAGTTAACCGGAGCCGTGTGCGGTAGGCAACGTTGACTACGTCTTGGGTCGTGAGGGACATTGCGACGACTATTCATCCACTCGCAGCCACTCTTGGACTCCATGCCGGTCTCAGATCGACGGCCCAGGCCTATCAAAGCCTACGTCTCGCCCCTAGTACATGCCCATCCCATCGGCAATGGATCAACGTCCAGCACCGAGCAATCTGGCTTCGCTTCGGCTCGTTTGTGGGATCGGTTAACAGCTTCAACAGGGACGCCTTCGAGCAATGGATCAGAGGCGCTGGGCGTGGCTATCGTCTGGCCGGAGGAGAAGAGACTGAAGGAGAAGAGCAAACGTAAAAGTCTCATCATTTGGGTGAAAAAAACAGAGGTTAGTTGGACCATGCGTCAAGAGAATGGCCGATAACCCACAGGGCTCGAGACCGACGACTTCACCGCAGTATGAGCTATCCGTACCGGAGCATCTCATCCCGCCCTTCTCTTCCACTCCACTCACCGCTCTCATACAAGCTCTCGACCCCATCGAGCTGTCCCTTGTCGTCTTACAACCTGTCATACCCTCTGTGTCGATGTCGGACTCCACTCGTCTCGACACCTCCGACCTGGATTTCACGTCACTACACGCCTCGTCTCGACTCCAAATCAACGGACATGCAAATGGGCACGGGTCAGCCTCGGGAAGTACATGGCCAGCACGCATCATCCGTCAGGACGAAACAATCAGCATACCCCGGCGCACCGGCTCGCCGCAGACTGTGCGGGTCCTAACGCAAGACCCCGTCCAGCAGGGGATCATCACCCGCAACACTCGAATTGTCGTCGCAACCACCCCACACGTAGCTCAGACCAACGCAACATGGAAGGATACCGATGGCGCTATAACCGAAAGCAGCCACGGCAAGACGCATCTGTCCATGGCCAACTTCGATCCGGACGCGTTTCTCTCATCCTCCCTCGACTTGCACTTCTCCTCTCCATCGCGACGGATGACTGGTTCTCCAACTTACGAGTCTACGGAATGGGAGCCAGCCTCCCAATCATCTACTTCTGGATCGATCACACCCCGACCAAATGGATTCACCCTTCCTCCGCATAGCCCGCCCGCGCAGATTCACGAAGTGCTTGGCGATGATGACACAGAGGCGGTATTGGGAACCCGGTTCAATGTGATTGTTGCGCAGGGTTCGCCAGCCACCGAACGAGTCGGAGGCGACGTGCCGGACGTGTGCTGGATGGGCGTGGCGGGTTTGGGCAGAGCGGGGATTTTCGAAGGCGACTGGGTGAGTACAAGAAGCCCCGGGTATAACGGTGCCTGACCGGTAGGTGTACGTCCGAGCGGACAGCTCGACAGATCCCTCAGGAAGCGGAAGGCTGCTTCGAGCAGCTGTTTGGGAGCGTCTTGACGAAGATGAGGACGGTGACTCTTTGTGAGTCTCCAATCTTGCATCCAAAAGCTGAACCTGCAGACCAGCCAACCCGATACTCATCACGCCGTCTGTATCCCGCGCACTTTTTGGCTCGAAATTGCCCGCATCCACCGAGCTGTATGTTTCGCCAACACCCTTTGGAGCTCGGGAACCCACGCTGCCTATTGCGCGGACGATGACGTTGGCGAGGATTGCAACGGCAGAAGGGGTCGACAAGCGTTACGAACGAGCGTGGCTGAAAGGGCTGCAGGCATTGTTCGCCGCTCGGCCAGCCGACAAGAACGGCGAAGAAGACGGAATGCGCATGGTCAAGCGGGGAGATGTGTTCTCGATACCGGTATGGAAGGGAAAGCCGGTCGCTTCCGACGAGACGCTGGAGGAGGAAGACTCGTCGTCCGAGTCAGAGAACGAGGGCGACTCATGGTCCATGCGTCGGACGAGGAGTTCGCCAACGGCACTAGCGTATTTCATTGTGTCATCTCTGTCGTATGAGCCTCTCAATCCGCTAGACGAGGATTTTCGCTCGACAACGTCATCGAAGGCCCGAGCCGGGGAGCTGGGGTGTTGGGTTGATGTCGGCACGCAAGGCGCTACGGGGATGGTGTTGACAGGCATTGAGCGGGCGATCTTGCCTGCTCGGCAAGCAGAGCAAGTCTGGCACGGACTCGGTAAGTTGGCCAGACCTGCGGCGTCGATATCTACCTAATGGTAGAATCTTCGCCCGCGCCGTTCAATACCGTCGCTGCCAGCCGCTTGCGCGGTCTCCTGTCGTCTTGCTTGTCCAACGCTGCATTGAACAGCACTCTACAGCTTTCAATCTTGGTGAAAGGCGCACGTGGATCGGGAAAGACCACACTGATCCGGAGGATAACGGATGAGGTCGGACTGAGCATCGTCGAGGTGAATATTGATCGTACAATAGCCTTGTCAGGCTGACAGGCAGCTCGACGCGTATAACATTGTCGGAGATTCGCCCGCGCACACGGAGGGATCAATCCGAGCTTCGCTGGAAAAGGTGAAAGCTTGCGCGCCAGCTGCATTGCTGCTACATCACGTCGAAGCCTTGTCGAAGAAAGCAGACTCGGGCGCGCCGGGTAGGCCACCCGCGATCGTCAGGGTTCTCGAGGACGCGATAAATGGGCTTCGCACGGCTAGCGGCGAGCTTGGCTTCCCGTGTCTGTTGATCGGCACGACTGGCGAAGTCGACGCGACGCCGGGTGAAGTGCTGGGATGCTTCAAGCAGGAGGTCGAGATCGGCGTGAGCCCACAAGACTTCTCTCATGCGTGACGAAGCTCATCAGCAGGCTCCAAACGAACGAGAACGTTCCGTCATCGCCGGCAACATCCTTGACGATACGCTCCTCGATTCAGCTGCCTCTCTGTCGACCATCTCGGCGCAGTCCGCAGCTTTGCAAGCCAACGATATTGCCTCGCTCATCCATCGTGCGCAGGACATCCTTCTGGAACGAACGTTGAGAGCGAGTGGACGGAGTGCAGCCGACCTTCGCTTGGCTGGGTTGCCGCTATCCGCAGCCGACATCGAGAAAGCGCTGGGTGATGCGCGAGCGAGCTACTCTGACAGCATCGGCGCGCCAAAGATCCCCAATGTACGATGGGAAGATGTCGGCGGTTTGGCGAATATCAAGAAGGAGATTCTGGAAACGGTGCAGCTTCCGCTCGAACGACCCGAGCTGTTCGCCCAGGGGCTCAAGAAACGTTCCGGTATCCTGCTATATGGCCCGCCCGGAACGGGTAAAACCCTGCTCGCCAAAGCTGTGGCTACTTCATGCTCGCTTAACTTCTTCTCGGTCAAGGGCCCTGAGCTGCTCAACATGTACATTGGAGAGTCGGAAGCAAACGTTCGAAGGGTGTTCCAGCGGGCGCGGGATGCCAGCCCCTGCATCATCTTCATGGACGAGCTGGACTCTGTCGCGCCAAAACGAGGCAATCAAGGCGACTCGGGCGGTGTCATGGACCGTATAGTCAGTCAGCTACTCGCAGAGCTGGACGGCATGAGCAGTAGCGGAGGCGGCGATGTGTTCGTCATGGGCGCGACTAATCGGCCCGATCTGCTCGACCCGGCGCTGCTCCGACCGGGACGATTCGACCGGATGCTGTACCTCAGCGTGGCGACAACGAACGACGCGCAGCAGAGCATTCTCGAGGCTCTCACGCGCAAATTCAAGCTTGAAGAGGAGCTCGATCTGGGAGAGATTGCAGAGGCGTGCCCTTTTAACTATACCGGCGCTGACTTCTACGCCCTCTGCTCGGACGCCATGCTACGGTCTATGACGCGCAAGGCGGAGGAAGTGGATAGAAGGATCGAAGAGCTCAATGCCTCGCCCCTGCCGCATTCGTTCCCTCATCCTTTGACGCCGCAGTATTACCTCGCCAGCATGGCGAGCAAGGACGAGGTGGAGGTGAGAGTCAGTCGCGCGGACTTTTTGGGCGCGCTGGAGAAGTTGGTGCCGAGTGTGAGCAAGGATGAGATGGACCATTACGCGCGGGTCCAGGAGCAGTTCAAGGGGTACGAGATCACCGCGAAGGAGTAGACTTGTAACTGTGCTGATAGAGAATTACATCTGGTACGATAATACACTTGCCATGCATGCTGCATCGAGCGTAAACTATGTACCGCGGCTGGGACTCCGGTCGGCAGACGGCTGAGATCAGGCGACGATGCCTTGCAAACCGGCTAAATTAGCCGTGCCTCGCTCGATCGGTCCGCCTGACATTTCGGACCGCGGCAAGATCTCATCGACAGGTGTACTCGACCCCGGCGTCAATATTGTGAGTTCCACTTCGACGACTTGTTGTTGACGACACACTCTTCAGCAATGACCACAATCGGCCCATACCACCCATCGCTAGCAGAAGAGGTGCTGCCAGAGCTACCTGCATCCATTCCCGACCCGGAGGACGAGCAGCCCACCGCGGACGAGGTCTTGCCGGTATGTTCGATTTCCGACTTTCCCGGCTTCCCCGCTCGACCACCTATGCGCAGAGAACGTGATCTGACCGCAGAGCCGCGATGCCACGATCAGCTCGCCCATCATCCTCGGCTGCGCGGTGTTTGGGTACGGCATATACTCGGACAACGCGTTTGTGCAAGGCGGCGATCCGGTGCGCGTGATCCGGTATGCGCTGCGGTGCGGGGTCAACGCGTTTGACACGTGTGAGTTGACACTGCCGCTTGAGCGGTTTATGGGAGAGCGCAGGCAAGCTGATGGCAGCACCATGGTACCACCCCTCTGAGGTTGTCCTGGGCCGGGTGTTCGAGCGGCTGAAGGACGAGTACCCGCGCGAGAGCTACCAAATCATCACGAAGCTGGGCAAGTACGGCCCGAAGGTGCAGCATCACACATACGACGCGGACAGTGTGCGCTCGAGCGTGGAGCGTAGTCTGAGGCGCCTGAGGACAGACTACCTCGATGTGGTCTGTGAGTATCTACCGAAAGTCTCCCGCGTCCGTGTCCCGTGCGCAACGTTAGCGCTGACGCCAGACCTGCACGACGTCGAGTTCGTCAGCTCACACCCGTTCCCCTGTCCTGGCGGGGACCACCTCACTGCCCTCTCCTCCCTCTCCGACCCGTCCGCGCGCGACCCATTCTCCATCCGTGGCCCCCACGCGCCGCACGGCCCCGGCGACGCGCAGATCCTCGAAGGTCTGCAGACGCTCGCGGCGCTGCGGTCCGAGGGCAAGGTCCGCAAGATCGGGATAGCAGGATACCCGCTCCCGGTCCTCCTGCGTTTATCTCTCCTGGCGCGCGCAAGCGACATCACGCTCGACATTGTCCAGACATACGCCCAGCAGACGATCCTCAACCCGTCGCTCGCGGGCGGATACCTCGCTGCGTTCACGGATGCCGGCGTCCGCGAAGTGACCAACGCCGCGCCGCTCGCCATGGGCATATTGACCTCGTCGGGCGGGCCGGAGTGGCACCCCGCCCGGAGCGAGAGAGACGGGATGTACGAGGCGTGCGTGCAGGCTGCGGCGCTGTGTAAAGCGCGGGGGACGAGCTTGGAGGAAGTCGCCCTGAACTTCGGGTACAGGGAGGTCCGCCTGCGAAGCGGGGAGGAGGACGTCGTGCCGGTCGTCATCGGCTGCAAGAACATCTGGGAGATTAAGAGGACAATCAAGCAGTGGAGAGAGGTGAATGTCCCTGGGGTCAGGGACGCTGAAGCCGGAAAGAAGGCGGACGAGGTCGAGGGCGAGGTGATTAGATTGTTCGAGGACAAGGGCGTCAAGGGCGTGAGCTGGTCGAGTCCCGGACAGGGAGCGTTGTAATCACATTTTGCAGGCACCTACTTCTATGCAATGACGCGAACACACCAGTCAAGATATATGTGGAAATGCAACATCATCTCCGCCGACTCGCCTTCGCCCGATCACTCCATTTCTTCGCGCTCGGTCTCCCCAGGCCAACAGGCCGAGCCGCTTCACCGCGGCCTTGTCCGATCGAGTAGTAGCCTCCGGTATTTACACCCATCTCGACCGCCCGCAAATCCTTGCGTGACCTCGTCGCGACAGGTTGCGCAAGTGCATTCGGCATCGTCTTTGAGCCCCTCGGCCGAAGCATGTCGACCCAGTCCCGCACCACTCGGGGCCGGCGATCCCGCAATCGATCGGGACGGGGTGCCACTGAGATCGGTGCAGGTCCCCATGCTGCATTTCGAAATGAGCCAAGACCCGCGAACGCCTTGCGGCTTGCTTTATCGTCTCTGACGTCCTTCCCCCGCCCGGACGTCTGCGGGAGTTTGAAGCCGTTGTAACGCTGATCTTCGACTTGTGCGCTGGACACGCGTGCAAGCACGTTCATGTCTCGGCGCATATCGCCCCGAACATCGCCCCTCCTTCTTTCTCGAGCCCGTTCCGCTCGTCGAGCGCGTCGCTCCATCTTCTCCCGACGGCGAAATTCTTTCTGCTCCTGGCGTCGCGCTTCATACGGATCATGGCGGGGCTGCTGAAAGTTCACGCGACTGAACATCAGCTGCTGAAATCACGAAAGCAGGGTCGAGCTCACGGAGGGAGCTTTTCGGACCTCAAGTCGTTGGTACCCCGACCCCAGCCGGTCGCCGACGTCTTTGGGGGCATGGACGCGGGCCCTTCTCTCATCCCCCGGCCAGGGTATTCGCCCATGCCTGTATCACCTCGCTTCCGCGCGAAGAATCGCTCCCACCGTCGCTCATCCTCGTCGATTCTCTGGCGAGTCCATCCACCAAAGAACTCCCTTGTCCTGGCGAAGGGCGGCGTCGAGGTCGAGGCATAATTTCGCTTAATGCCTTGCCGCCATCTGGCGATCGTGCCAGTGTCCTTTTTCTCCGCGCCACCTCTAGTTTGCCGTCCGAAGAACCGAGCGAAGCGGCCTTGACCTTGCTGCTCCGGCGACTGCTGTTGCGTCCACCACGGCGTTTGCCAGCCCTGTGAATTGTATGGCGCCGGGCCCATACCGGGTGGGCTCATTCCAATTGCACTGTTCGGGAACCCGTTCACCTGAGGCAAAGGCACCGGACCAGTCGGCGGCGAACCTCTGTCCGAAGGCGGATCGATGCTGGGCGGACGCGGCGGAGAAGGGGGAGCACGAGTGCCTGTACTCTGCGCGAATACTGGATTATGACCCGCACGGCCGTTGACCGTGTTTGGAATGACGTGAGCCGGGCCCATCTTCGACGCTGTGTTCCAGGGGTTAAAGTAGCCCC
>CAUG01000660.1:80704-96878 GCA_000442785.1 Papiliotrema flavescens NRRL Y-50378
TGTAGGGCATACTGCGAGGGTGAGGTATATTGCGGAGGCATGTTGTTGTGGACGGCGGAGCGTAAGAGCTGAGAGGCGTTCCAGAAGGGGTAGGCTGCCTGCACGATGGGTGGGCTTGTCGGCATAGGGGAGCGAGCGCGCGCCAGTCGATCCATATCTTCCTCTCGTTCCCGTTCTCGACGATCCCGGTCTTCTTGTCGCTCTCCCTCCCGCCGACCCTGCCGCACACTCGCGTTTAGATCCGAGTGATCGCGCTTCCTGTCCACTCTCGGATCGTCGAGAGCCTTCGCGTCTGTAATGTCCAGCCTCGCTCCGCCAGACCCTGCACCTTGTCGTCCGTGTTGGCGTGGCTCAAAAGAATTGTCGACATCCCGCATGGCAGATTTTGGCGAGAATTGATCCCCGAAGCGGCCAGCAAGTGACTTGTGCGGAACAATCGGCGGACTTTTGGGAGGAACCGGTGGAGGCCGCGGTGAAACGGGCGACTGAGAAGATCCATAAGGCGTGGTGATATTGCTGGGGCTTCTCCTCGTCGATCTCGTCCCATCCCGAAACCAAGCAAGCGTGACCTTGAGCCGGCCTCGGTGGCCTGAAGGGACTTCGAATGAGAGGTGTTCAGCGTCTGGAGACTGAATATTCTCCGCGTGGGCAGGTGAGACGATTATCGCGGGGGTCGCTGGCGATGCCAAGGGACTCGTCTGAGATGCGCGCTCCTGAGCAGGCAACGGAAGCGTTTGCCGAGATTGGCGGGCGCTTGTGTCGACAGGCGTTTCCGGGCTCGGAGGCGGAGCGGTCGAGGTGAAGTTGTGAGCTGACACTGGCCGAGTCGGCGGATACTGGCCCTGACTGAGCGCATGTGGCTGGAACATTTCTGGCGTCCTTTCGAGGCCGACACTGAATCCTGAACCGGAAAGAGCTAGCCGTGCCGTGGTATCCACGACCGAAGCTTTCGATTCGGGCGGGACTCTGCCGGACCTCAGGGAGTTCTCAGTGCCCTGCACGTCAGCTGTCGCTGCTCGTGGAGCTGAGCAGCTCACAACATTCGGCCTCTTCAGGTTCAGTGGCGGTATGCTCACCTTCTCCGACCCTTCCGGGCTGGTCACGCTCGCAGGCAACGGATACGTCGTCGGGTCAAAGCGTATATTTGACAGAGACGGCTGCCGGAGCAGCTTCGCATTGAGATTGAACGACGACGCCGTCCGCGAGAGGGCAGGGCGAGGAAGGGGGCGTTGCTGTCGATGCGTCAACGGAGGGTCGGTCCTGACAGTCACGATAGGCAGCTGCACATTGCCTGCGGAGGCTTGACGTCCGGAAGAGGCGCGGTGATGATTCGTCTCATCTGATGAATGAGGCGTAGCAGGAGGCCTCTTGCGTTGTGAAGTAGCAGAGCCGAGCCTTCGAGCGGGTCCTTGGGAAGTTGCCTGGATTGAGGCAACGGGCGACAGAGCTCGACGAGAAGCGTTGGCGACTATAGTCAGCGCAGTAGCTTGGATATTCAAGAAGACTTACCTCCCCTGACATCATCGCCATTCGGCTTCCTCTCCGCGACATTACTGCGTGCTGGGCCGTCTTCTTGTGCATCCCGCTTCTCCCGCCGAGATCCTTGCGAACCAAGGCTCTGCACCTCACCGTCTTGCATGAGTCCCAGCGTCGTTGCTATCTTTCGGGAAGCTGCTGGACGTTGTTCGGTCCGGGGAGAAAAGCTCGGCAGAGCGCGGCGAGGGGCGGCTTCCGCAAGATCATTCGACACAGCACGCTCGGGCAAAGAACGTTGGAGCTGTAGGGAGTCTTGCGAGCGGATAGCTCGGATCCGGACCTCAGCATTCGATGCTGCCTGTGTATCGACTTCCTGAGAAGGGACCGTTGCCAGGCCGAGAGCGCTGTTCGAAGCGAGCGTGGGAGGCTTTGTAGACGGCGGGAGAGGCTGACCTGCGGCTCGCCGAAGCGATGCTCCGGCTGTAGCTGTCGGAGGAGTCACTACCACCGTCGGCGATACACGTGCCACCGGGGGCGGGAGAGGTGATTGTCTCAATTCCGCTTCGCGCGCATTGCCCACCGAGGATCGTCCGTTCGCCTTTTGCGGGACTTTGAGCGGCTCCAGGGAAGCGGCTGTAGACAGTCGTTTGTGGATTTGTTCACCCTTGAACTGTGACACAGATCTTGCCGTGGCCGTGTGAGGAGGCTGTCCCGCGTCATCGCGCTTGCGCCCGATAGAGTCTTGCGGCACGACGCCAGGTGGCGAGGGTCGTTGCGACAGGAGCGATCGCAATCGTACACCGCTCAGCCTGCTGGATTTGCGGGATGGAACGGTCGCAGGCAGATCGCTGACTTCCGCCAGCATGTCAAGTGGGAGAGACAGCGCCGAGGAGATATATGCCTCGCGTTGTGCCCGAGTGCCACCGCTGTGAGGGTACGGGCTTAATAGATCGCCGGGGGCCGGCGGAGACGGTTTGTCGAGGTGAATCGTGGACGAGGAGGCGTTGACCTGCGAAGGAGGTCGAGAAAAGCAAGGCGTTGGGGCAGGGCGAACATTTGCGGTCGATGCTTTCGAGGGAACGTGGTCATGCCTGTCACACTGCGCAAGGGCGTCAGTCTGGCGAAGCCGACTGGTTGTGGCGGTGAGGGAGTGAACGCCAGTGGGATTATCAAGCCTGGAACTCCCACGAGAGACGGACATCTCTTTCGATGGCTGATGAGTATGCGAGGGCGTCGGATGTCCCGCGTTGGACCTAAAGGTCGTTCTCCTTGACGGGACGCCATTGACCGCGAATAAGTCGTCCGCCAATTCTTTGTGCGGATTCCGGCTCGCCGTCACAGTCCGCGGCTGAGCCAGCAGCGATGGCGCGTCTCGCTTCGTTGCATCACTGGCGCCCACCCCTTCCTTGACGACGGAAAGCCTGGCCCCTTCACTCTGATCACGAATCCTTGTCATTTTCGGACCATTGAACTCAGACCTTGCCCCGACATCGCGATGCGAATCCCTCGGGCGGCTCGTGCCCGAGGCAGAATCGCTCCAAATGGCACTTCCAGCCCCCGCCGCCCCGCCCATACGACTCTCTGGCGTCATGACCCCTCCCAAGCTGGTGACTTTCCGCGCCCAGTCCTTGAAGCGATCGTGCTTGCGCATGTACACCGACTGCTCCGACTTGGTGATCGATCCGTAGCTAACATCGGTTTCGTGGTCTTCGCTTCGAGCTGGCCGAGCGGGAACAACCGTCGGCGCGGCCGACCCGGCGGGGAGGGGGATGGGCTGGTTGGTTGGAGCACCGGGAGCGGCGGGGATTGGTCTTGGCCGGCTCGATGATCGCATGGCGAGGACGAGTGGACGTCGTCGAGTAAAGAATGCAACCCGGATGCGTCTTCACGCTGCAAGGTGAGTCAAGAACACAACAAGACATGAACGACCAGAGAAGTGTCGAACCGGAAGCATATGTAGGATGGCATGGCGGCTTACTGTAGTGGAGCAGGTGATGTGTGGTAGCGTGTCAAGGTCCTCGCGGCCGGCGCATGGGCTTCAGCTGACGCTAATCACGCGTGTTCGACGGCGGCGGCGGACGGTTGGCTGCTCCAGGCGCTGTGTGCGTGTTCTGCGGGGGCGGACAGTCGCCTGGCCGCGGCCGTGATGGGCCCTCCAGGTCGAGCGACGGTCGAGACCGGGCGAAGCAATGGCGACGGGGAGTGATCCGCGGCGGTGTGTGGATTCGTGAGAGAAGGGAGTGAATGGTTTGAAAGTGTGCTGTGGGCGGTGAGCGAAGGGAGACAAGTATGGATTGTGTTGGGGACATGTTACGCGGAATCAACTGGCTGTTAGATGGACGATACCGAGTACACCATCAAGGGGCGAACAAGAAGATCCGATAGAGAGCGTTTGGTGATGCGAGGTGGGGTTGGAGAAAGGACTTACTGTTGTTGTGTGAAACGAACGAGGGAGTGATCGGCGATCATTGATGGGACCTGGGATAGGATCCCTAAGTCGCCATCACGTCGCCCGGTGATGCTGATATGCATCTGCGACAAGCTCCGGTCACTCTGTGACTGCAGGTCAGGGATGGTACACAGCAGATGGGTCATTAGAGGGCACTCACACGCCGGGTCGCCTCACGATTCGTCCACCAACACCCAGGTCGCCGCCAGACCGCCCCACACCCGCTTGATTCGTCCCGGGACATCCACTTGCTGCAGTGTCGCGTGGTCCACTTGATCGCCCAAGCCCAAGTTGCCGTGCTCATTCCATCCGCCTGCCCAGAGCTCCGTCTTGCCAACAGCTCCCGAGACAAGCACCATCAGGTGCTCTGAGCCCGTCACGATCTCGCTCACTCCCTTCGACTCTGCCACCCGCAGTCCCACTTGACCCCGGGCAGGTTCCGTGCCCGCCTCGCGGCACAACTGACCATGGGTGTTACTCCCCTGGCTCCAGATCTTGCCATCATCATCAAGGAAGTAGCTCCCTCCCCACGTCGCCGCTACGCTGCGGACCCCACTCGTCCCCGCCAACCCGCCAATCTGTCCCTTCAGATCACTGCCCCAAGCCCGCACCTCCCCATTGGAGAGTAAGACAACCGTATGAGACGCCCCGAGCCGGACGTCCACAACCCGCTCGCCGTCCGGTATGCCGCAGTCGATGGTGACTGGCGCTGATACGGGCGTGTACGCGGTCTTGCCTTTAGCCTTGATGGAGCGTACGCCGGCTCGAGGATCAAGCTCCCCCTTCCTGCTCGCTCCCCACCCTACTATCCGCTGCCCTCCCGGTCCACCTACCACCGCGATCACATGTCTCTGGCCCGCTCGGAGCATCTCCACCGTCTCTCCCTCCTTGAGCCCCAGATCAACTTCCGCGGGGTCGTCCGAGGGTCTCGTCACGGGCACCTTATCCCGGCTCCCTCCCCTCCCCAGCTCGCCGAAATCGTCCGACCCGCAAGCCAATAACACTTCTCGCACCCCGTTCGACGGCCTTCCTTCCCAGCGAGCAGAGCTCGAACCCCCAGTCGCAGTCGAGCTTCGGGCAGCCGAAGACGACTCCGCGTCGACGCGCTGCCGGTACACCACAAACGACGTCGTCCAGCTCGCGGCGATTTTGACCGGCTCCCAGTCCGGCCGGGCCCGCGACCCCGCACCCGCCGCCAGCTCGACAGGCTTGAAGCGCGTCTCGGGGCTGACATCATCCCATAATGCGCACCTCTGTCCGAGCTGGCCGAGGGTATTTGTGCCAGCTCCCAAGAGCATATTACGGCCGTGGACGCGCACGAGCAGCAGCGAGTGCGTCGAGGCGGACACGAGGTCGATGATCTCTGTGTCGGCGGGCAGCGACACCGACGGGTGGAACTTGCATGTCATTAGGGTCGAGACGTCGTCTTGGTGATGCAAGGACAGCTGGCCCGAGCCGTTCGAGCCGCATGCGTACAGCCTCATGGCGATGAAGATCAGTTGATGGTGTGTTTTGGTGAATGGACACAGTCAAAACGCCCGACGTCACTTGGGGCGAGATTCATCTCTCAAACTTGTGGAGCCCCACAGTCCGATGCTGCCAGGTCACACGGTCGTTGCCTCCTAGCGTTGCATGTCGCGTCAATTCCACGGGCGTACAACGTGTATTCCACCTGCGCCGCATGCCAAACTGGCCCTCGGGCATTCCATGCCCACTTCGTCACCGCAGAAGCTTGCCCTCGATCCAATCGACCCGGACCAACCCGCTCGCCGTGCCCGAAGCCAACCACCCAGCCTCCTTGAGCCCGCCCGCGCAGTTCCACACCACCTTGTGCACCCCCACCTCCGGCATCCACGCCGCGGACCATATGTACTCTGGATTCTCTTCCGCTATGCGTTGCGACTTCGGCTGCATCCTGTCCGAGGCCAGCGAAAACCCCATGAGCTGCAATCAGCATCATTCAGCAAGAGCTCCATTCGTCCACTGCGCGCCCCAGCAACGCACCTGGGGCAGAAAGTTGTCGGTCATTCTGTACTCGCCCGAATGCTTGTCATAGTCCATCTCGAATAGTCGATGGTACGTCATGCCCTGCCGTGAGCACGTATGCGAGGCGACGCCAGGCACTCACTCCTTTGCGTTTTCGGTGGAATCCCAGCAGCGTCGAGCCCAGGACGACCGAACCGTCCGCACTTGCCGCGGCCAGATTCGTGTGAAAGTCAGACGTAGCGATAGACTGGCGTTAGCATCGACGTTTTTCACAAAGCACCTCACTCACCCAAACAGCCCCGCGAGAGACGGTGATACCATTATTTCGATGCTTCCCTCCCCCGAACGCCCGCTGGATGCTCGTCATTCCATCCACGTCCGTGTACACCGCCGACGCAAGCTGATGACACCACGCTACGGCCAACGCAGGTTCTGCACGTAAGCCAAGCATCGACATATGCACGTGCCAACTCACTTCTCTGCTTGTTCACTTCCACGGAGCCCTCAGGATCTCGGATATCCGCCAACGTCAGAGCGCCTTCGTACGACCCAAACACCGCGTACGTCGGATCAGCATCGTACCGCGCCACGCCGTTGTTGTCGCTCGTAGGATGTCGCGCAGCAGCGACACCGCGCACAGGTGTCCCCGAGATGGACATGTAAGCGATGGGCAAGACGTCTTCAGCGGCTTGTTCGCCGCGCAATGCCTTGCCCACGTCCCATACCACGCCGTGCCCTGCGCATCAGCAATGTCAGGACCAGGCGTACGCCTGGCGCGACAAACCATTCGACAAGCCGACGACGAGCCGCGTCCCGGTCATCCAGTCCAGGCAGGTCGCACTCGCGTCCGGTAGGTTCAGCTTCAGTAGCGGCGTGTCCATGTTGACTTCTATCAGCCCGGAATGTATTGGAAAGGAGGTGCGGCAAGCCTGACCACGTACCGAAGATGGGTCCCACGTCATCAGGTATGCGGCTGGCCGATCGTAGTGTTTCGGGTTGTGGGACGGGGTAAAACGCCACTGAGCCGTCCAGCTGTACGGCCGCGATGACCCCAAGCTTCGGCAACCCCGGAGTCGTGTCGTCCGGCTGCTATCAGCTTCATTCCCGTCGCAGCATCGCGGAAACCCACATCGTCCCGCGCGCCCAGCGGCATCCACTTGAGATCCAGAACGCCTGCGCCCTTGATACACAGCACAATCTCACATCGGGCAGGAATAGCCTTGGCGGGATCGAACGACCATATTTGGATGCCGCCAAGCTCGTCCGAGCTGCGTCGGGTGCCTATCGCTGGCTGGTCCTCGATATCGCGCAGAGCAGAAATGGCCATGTACTGCGTAGAGCTGGAGGACGGGACTGGACACCAGTCCATGCCCCACACCGGCCCGCCAGCCGAGAAGATGTAGCTCTCTTTGCCCAGCGCATCGGGTTCTGCCATCAGCTAAGGAGGACTAAAGTCACGCGCAGCTGACCCAGTCTGGAGCAAGCGAAGAGGGGCAGCTCTATCCTGGTAGGGGAGTGATGTGGGCCGGCGTGGCAGATGATTGTCTTGCCGGCCGGCAGATACGCCGAGGCCTGACTGTTTGTGAGCATCACGCCCAGTAGCGCACATGAAACGATCAC
This sequence comes from Papiliotrema flavescens NRRL Y-50378, assembly GCA_000442785.1. NCBI lineage: Eukaryota > Fungi > Basidiomycota > Tremellomycetes > Tremellales > Rhynchogastremaceae > Papiliotrema > Papiliotrema flavescens. The sequence continues at coordinate 88,236 of CAUG01000660.1, forward strand.
ACATACTCTCGAGACAAGATCCGTATATCAGACGACGACAGCCTGCCTACTCGGTCCAGGCCTAAGCGGACGTCCTCCCTCAACCTCCATCCCTTCTGCCTCCCCGCATCTTTGCCCTTATTCCCCGCAGGCCCAGTCTGCCCATCGTCCACCTCGCCCGCGTCATACATTCCCTTCCACCAGCCCTCGCCCATCCACACCTCACTCGGCATCGCAAGCGGCACCGCCCCCTCGATGTTCCACAATTTGTCCCTCCTCGCGTCCTTGCGCCTCTCCGCATCCGCGTGCTCCCACGTCCACTTGACCTGCGTGTCCGCACGCCGAGGCCGGCCCGCCAAGCTCGTCGCGAACGGCGTGGGCGGTCCAAACGCCAAACCCTCCACCCCGAACCGTCTGTACTTGTCGTAGTCCTTCTCCTGGCTCGGCGTGGCCTTCTTCCCGCCCTGCGTGTTCTTCGTCAACACCTCGGCGCTCGCGCCTATGATCTTGCGGTACGCCTCCGGGAGGATATGGGGGTTGCCCGAGGACGCCGTGCTGCCCGAAGCGGAGGCGTAGGCGTACAGCGGCAGAGCCGGAGCTGACAGCGTAGAGAATTCAGGTTGCTTGGCCGCTCGTCCGCCGCGTCCCCTCCCTCGACCCCGTCCACGTCCCCCTCCGCGACCTCGCGTACCACGAGGAGGGGGCATCGGCTCGATCCCCTCATCGTCCTCGACCGGCTCGGGCATATCGTCGCTCTCCTCGTCCATCGATATATCCTCGCTGCTCCCGTCTTCGTCATCCTCGAACGCGCTGCCGCTTCCGTCGCGAGCCCCCCGGGCCGCCTTGCCCTTGCCCTTGCCTTCGCCAGCGGCCCTACCCTTCCCCTTCCCCTTCCCCTTCCCCCTGCCCTGGCCCTTCTTCCCATCATCATCCACCTCCATCTGAAACTCGCTCGACGCGCCGGACGAGATCGAGTCAGAGCCGCTATCGCTGCCGCTCGATCCACCCGCGTCGGATTCAGCGCGTGATGGCCCGCGCCGGCCCGAACCGCTCCCCTCAGCTTCGTTGTCCGAGCGCGACTCCCCGTCGGACAGGTTCTCGAGCCCCGCCATGCTCGTATATGACGGTCGCGAGGACCGTTGGCGTAGCGATACCATCGTGTGGACCTCGATAGGATGCGGTTCCTCGCAGCGGCGTTGATGAGTGGGGTGGTTGGGTGGAGGTAGAACAACAACAATTCGGCGCCTCGTCAACGCGATTTCAGGCGAGCTATCCGACGGTCCGACCGGGCGGTTACACTTTGCGTGGTTGCCTGCCATCATTTCGCGTCAAAGAGCGCTTGCTCGCTCCAAACGTATGGGGCAACGTCCTCGCCGAGCCCAGCAACAGCAGTGCGCTTTGAGGCGCGTGTGCATTGCCGCTGCTTCACCGCGGCCATCCAATCACCCACGAGGATGCCTGCGTTGCCCGCACTCGACGGAGCGTTATGATTGCATGAAACAAATGGGTATCTAGCGTGAAAGAGCTGCAAATGTCCAGTCCATATGATGTGTGCGAGGTAGAGCAAGTTGAGCCTGTACGGCCAGACTGTCCACCTCAATTGTAATATTCGTCCGTCGCCCACGGCCACCCGGAGAATTGCGCCCCAATGTCCCATCCCTCCCTACGCACCGCTCGTACCACCTCATCCGCTCGACGAGCGCTCGAACAGAGCAACCACTCGAGCTCGTCACTCGACGACAGCCTCCCATACACAACCAGCACGAGGCTCCGTCTCTGGTCGTGTCCTGCCCGCCAAATCCTCTCCAATGATGGACCGCCTACAACAGGCCCAATCCCGCCCATGCGACTCCGCCCAATACGATCCCGGCCATACCGGCCACGTACGTCTCCCGGCCGAATGAGCTCCTAGGCTCGGCAGCGGACCGCTTGAAGATGTTGACCGAGTTGAAGTTCCGCTTTCGAGTAGTGACCATCTGTCCACTTGCCTACAGGGTCAGCCTTGATCTCGCTCCCGCCCTTTCAGATATTGAGACACTCACGTTGGTGCCCGTCAGCGGCTGCGTGGGGAGCATGTTTGGCGGCTTGGCCCGGAGGTACATCTACCATCAGCATCCGCCGCGTCCGCCCTCCTTCCACCCCGCTCAGACCCTCATCTGGACGGAAAGAAGCACTCACGTAGGGCATCTTGGCGCCGTCGAAGCGGTTCAGCTTGAGGACATAGTTCCTCGTCTGCTCGTCGATCACGATCCCCCAGTCGGAGAACAATGTCTGCTGGTTGTAGTACGTGATGATGTTGGTGACGGCCGCGCACGGGTCCTGGACCTGGATCCGTCCGTCCGCGCCGAACGGGAAGAGCGTGAGCGAGCCGTTGTCGTTCAGCGAGTATGTGCCGTGCTGCCAGAAGATGGTGGCCTGGATGCAGGACGGGTTGGACGCGTTCGAGTTGTAGCGGTACTGCGCCTCCTCGAAGAAGCCCGTGTTGGTGCTGCGGTCAGCGTCGCACATCGCACACGCACATCCACGCGAGTCGTCACTCACAACGAGTAGGCGATGCCCGTGTTTTCGGGGTACGAGAACTTCATCTCGGCCGGCACGCAAAAGTCCTGCCCGTCAGCACAATTTGCGATCAACAGCCTTGGCAACACGCACCCCGCCCGTCATCACCGCGGCGTTTGAACTCCAAGTGCCCTCCAGGTCGGTCATGTTGTTCGCTGCGGACAGGTCCCCCTGCGCGGCCGCCATCGACGCGAGCGACAGGATCGACAGCGCGAGGTGTGCTAATGTAATCATGCTGGTAGAGGTGGGGTTACAAAGGGTCAAGGGAAGGGAGTGAAGAGGTGGCGGGGTTTGTTGATTGACGCGGCGGCGCGGCGGTGCTGGGCCGTGGTTTTCTGCGGTGTGTCGAGAAGGCGTGAGTGTGGGCGTGGGCGTGAAGGTGCCAGACGATGTTGACGTCGAGCCTGATGGGTCGAAGGGTGTGTTGAAGATACTATACGATACAAGCAATGGAGATGGAGATGAAGATGCAAAGCAGTCGGGCGCAGGTGATCGATGCGTGTTAGTGCAGGAAGAGGTTTGGGCCTTTGTACACAGCTTCCCTCCCTCCCGCGCTGTATCAAAATTCAGGGTCCAAAGCAATCACATTTTGGGTGGGTGCGTCACATTTCACCTGCGCGCCAGAGGGTAATCCAAGAACAAGACAACAAAAGAGCCAAGACAAACACACTTTCAAATACTCTTCTTTCCCTGAGATTACAATGATCAATACACACCCCGAGCCTAGCCCCAAACACCGGGATACTGGCTGTCGCTCACGGCATCACCCTACCTTGCCGGCGCACAAGGATGCTCGCGCTGCCACAATGTATGCTATGCATATGCAATACGATCTACCTCATCCACAATCGATGACACTAATGCCTTCTCTTCATTGCTTCCCATCGCCCGACCTGCCGCTCATAAGCTGTCGAAGAAGCTCAGATCAGCAGACGACAACCCGCCCTGGCTGCCGCTAGCAGCATCCTTTTTCATACCCGCACCAGCCGGGACAAGCGGCGAACCTGCCCTCGGCGGCGTGGGCGTAGGCAACATCCCATGCAGTGGCTTCTGCTGCATCTGCACCCGAGTAGGCGGCGGTACACTCGCACCTGCACCTGCGGCTCCTCCCACCGCACCGCCCTGCTCGCCAAGCAGGTCCATCCCCCTCGTTGGTGTAGCGCGTCCAGGGGGAGGCGGAGGCGACAAGAACGGAAATCCTGCACTCGACACCGCAGGAGATGACCTGGGTGGAGGGTCGAGCATAGGCAGACCAGGCGACGGAGGCGCAGGCCACCGCTTGCCCTTGCTAGCCGACGCGCCGGTCATGAGCGATATAGTGGGCGTGTGATCGAGCGATGACCTCGGCTGGTGCGTCTGCGTTTTAGGTGCGGGCGTAACGATGGCTGGTCTGGGCGGTTGGTCAAACGACGAGAAGTCCAAGGACTCGAATTGCGCTGAGGGCTTGTTCTGAGGTGTCTTGAGATCCGGCGACAACGACGGCACAGGTCCGGATTGTGACTGCCGTTTCGCTCCCGTTGTCTCGAAAGAGCCAAAGTCAAAGTCGTCAAACTGCGCGACCGAGCTGTTCTGCGGTGTGCCAAAGTCGTCAAAGTCATCTGACGGGGGCGCAGCCGCTGCTGCCGTCGTAGAGACCACGGGCGCCAGCGGAGCGACTGCGCGCGGTGGGGACCGCGCGAACATTCCGGACGATGTAGGCAGGGGCTGCTGAGTAGAAGCGGAGGCGCTGGGTTGTGGCGGACCCATGAGCGTCGCGGGCGAGCCAAGATTAGTTGTTGAGCTCGATGCGCTGCGGGACGGCGCCGACGACGCCGGAGCAGGCGCGAGGAAATCGTCCCACATCGATCCGGCCAGTTGCGCTGTGCCCGTGGGCGGACTCTTCTGTATAGGCGGAGGCGGCGTTGCCGTGCCCGTCGGAGATGGAGCATCGCCAAAGTCGAGCCCGCCTAGGAGGTCCATGTCTGTCGGTGCCCTAGGCGCAGGAGCTTTCATGCGCGGGACGAAGCTCGATCCGCTGCCGCTTGTCGTGCGCGATCCTAGCCCGCTTCTCGGCGGAGGAGCCAAAGGAGCTGGCAGTGGAGCCGGCTTGGACGACAGCATTGATTCCAGGCTGGCCATCTGCTCGCCACGCCCAGGCTCCATACTGAGCAGATCACCAACATCGTGGTCCGCTGGGCCCGACAACGAAGGCACCTCCGAGAGGAACGTGAAGTCGTCCGCCGAGAGTTCAAGATCCTTGTTGTCGACTTTCCCATCCGCGGATGGGACCGGTGTCTTGTTCCGGCCGAGTCTGCCGAAGAAACGGGAGACAGCGGACGGGCCTGCCGCGGGTGCCGGCGTCGTCACAGGGGAGGTCGACATGCCCGCTGGTAACGCTCCACCCGGTCCTGATGATGCCGCTGTCATGTCCACGAGACCGTTTGGCGGCGCGGGTCCGAAATCGTTGTCGCTGAACGACACAGGCAGAGACGGTGCAGGCGAGGCAGGCCGCGAGGTGTCGGTCCGGATAGATGCTGACCTGCTGCCAAAGCCAGCCTTGACGTCCGACGAAGAGCGAGAGATTGAAGGCGCAGTAGGCGATTTGACTTCGAGAGCACCGCCGCCGGATGTCGTGAGCTGTCGTTCCAGGGGCGGTGGTTTCCGCCAGAAAGACCACTTGCTTCCTGACGTCTCGGGACTCAAAACGGGCGCCTCGACCGGAGGCGCATCTGGTTCGCCCAGCTTGGATCGCGTCAGCCAGGGCGAGTCGGCTTCCAGGGGATTCATGCGACGGGGCTTACGGGCGAGCGAGAGCGTCAAGAGGGATGTAGATGGGGTGGGGTTGGGCCGGGAAAGAGCATAGACGTGCCGCTCGTGGGTGACAAGCGAGGATATGACGGGCGGGTAGATGTTGATATCGGGCGGGATGAGTGAGAGGGAACGGGTCGCCTCGTAGCTGAGTGTAAGCGGTGTGCTCGAACGTCTCAGCATCAGATCAATTACCTGTCCGCCTCGACATTCCGCACGCCATCTGAAAGCGCCCGCTCCTCCTCCTCTGTCAACGCTTCGAGGTTCTCCACCACGAGACCGAGCACCACCTCCTTCCATCTATCTTTCAGGCCCTCGACCTTTTCCCTCGGCTGGACATCAGCACCGATGCATCCAGTACACGTCGTGGACATACCATTCGCTGCTCCTGCAGCCTGATCCTCCGCTGCACCTCCTCCCAGTCCTCCTCTCCATCGTCCCGCACCGGAGTGGCTTCCCGCGACATGGGCACAGGCGGCCTGACCCGCCCCCACCCTTCGCCCTCTCCCTCCTGATCGCTCTCATCGTCCTCCTGATCTGCTTTAAACTCGCCCGACCCAAAGCGAGGAATGTCGACCTCTTCGCCAGCACCGCCCCATCCTCCTCCTGCGTCCGCGCTAGGCCCCCACGGATCAGAGCTGGCGAAGCCGGTCGAAAACCCGCCAAAGGCGTCGTCCCCGAACGAGGGCGATTTGGGGAGGGCGGCCTCTGAGAAGGTCGGCGCAAATGGCTGGTCCGGCTCAGCGTGAAATGTGGGAAACGCGGGAATGTCTGAGGGTATCTCAGCCATGACCGGAAGGGGCGATCGTGGTGGAGAGCTGAGGTCCACTTCGACCGTGGGGGCCACGGGTGCTGACTGGTCTGCCTCGTCCGTCTCGTGAGGCTCCTGCACTACCGCATCGTGCTGATCTCCGTCGTCGACTTTGTCGCCTCTGGCAGCGGGTCCTGCAGACGCGTCTCCCCAATCCTCTCGCTCCACACCGTGCTGCTGCTCGTCCGCGACGTGGTTGATATCCGCCAGCTCCGCGCTTTCTGGCGGCTCGGGCGGCTTGACGCTCTCCTCCCATGCCCCACCGCCGTCTCCAGCCCACAATGGCTCCTCGCCAGCGTCGTTCCGTATCGGCGACTTTGGCCGAGACTCCTCGCCTGGCAAAGGTTTTGAACCTGCGGGGACGCCCCACGGGTCAGAGACGTCGAAGCTCGCTGGCGGGGGTGTAAATGTAGGCGATCTGGACGGCACGTCGGCGCCGTGTGCGTCAGAGCTGGTCTTGGGCTTGGCGGAGGTCCATGATGGTCCTGCCGCCCAGGGATCGTCCATGGCGCGATCGTATGAGCTGAGAGTCTCGTCAGAAGGTGTAGTTGGAAGCAAATGCAAGATGGTAGGATGAATGGGAAGTGGTCGTCGTCGAGTGCTGGTTCCGGACAATCTGGGACGCGCTTCCCGGTTCGGCCTAGCTCGTGTTCGGTGCCCGCTGCTACTCTTCTCTCTCATCCTCACATCGACACAGGATTTGGCTTGACTGTACCAGCTCTTCTTGACGACTATCCACAGCTTTGAGTACTCCCCAGTCCGTCGGCCGCCATACAGGATCATCCAAGCTCGTATCTGCGTCGTATCACCGCGAGACCCGGCGCCATCGCCGACGGACTCAATCATGTCCGCGTCAACTCCCAACATCTCAACGCACCACACCCGCGCCGCATCTCTCTCAATCGCCCGCTCACCGTCCATCCTCGCCTCCACGACCATCACAGGCGCCCCAGCGCAGACCCCACCCGGCGAACACGAACACAACCACGAACATGGCCCGGCCCCATCCTACCCACTATTCCTCCCGGCCTCACAAGCCCCCGCCGCACACACTCTCACACGCACCACCTCGCATCCCGCGCACACCCGGCGGACGAAGTCGACCCTATCCGATATCCCATCGGACGAGGACCGGCCGGCGATACCGCTCAAGCGGACGGTGACTTTCGATGCACACGAGCATATCCGGCAATACGACGACGACGGCGTCGAGGACGGCCTCGATGACCTCGAGTCTGGTCCTTCCGACACGCACACGCATGCGCACGGGCACATGGGCGAAGATCATGTCGAAGGGGGCGCAAGGAGGGGCGGAGCTTATACCGGCGGTTTCCAGAAACCAGACTCGAAGGAATTGATGGGTATCTGGCTGAGCATCGTCGGCGTCACTGTGCTGTCGCTCGCTGCGGGACTGGCGACAGTGTATGACTGGGTGCTGTGAGCGCATACGACGCTGTCACGGTGGTCCGTGGCGGGGACTTGCCAATGGCGAGGAGCGCCAGCAGTCAAGCGGACACCAAGGGTCGAGCTCGCTATCTTCCGCTCACGTATGTCGGATCAGCGCAGTGTCGCATGAGGACGAACACGTCGTCAACCTTCTCAACGAGCCCTCGCTGCTCGGTATCGGCGTACCGACGTGCCCGTGCCCGCCCGCCGTACCGCAAGCAGGTCCCGCAGCTGGGTCTTTCGAACCTCAGGCCGCACCTCAGACACCCATCGCAGGCATTCATCTCATTACTCATCGTAAGCTCGTGCCGGATCGTGTATACCCCGCTAACCAAAGTCCGGGCAATCACAACGCGCTCTGTCCCTCATGCTCGACATCCAGATCCGCCCCGCGTCGGCGCTCAGCATTCTTCGACCGAACCTTCGCCTCCAGCTTATCCTTGACAAACTGCCCTGTCCGGACAATCTTGAGCTGAAAGATGCCCTTGTGCTATACGTCAGCGCAATTCTATACAACACACATAGACGTAGACATAGATCAGACGACATCACGCCCTGCACGCCCACACGCCGATCACGCACCTTTTTATGCAACGCCTTCGAGTGCGCCCTCTGCTCCGCGAACAGCCCCGTTCGTTTGCCCCCTTCCTCATCATACAGCTCCCGCTCGCTCGTAGTCCGCCGCAGCGCCTCGCCAAGCTTGGCCGTATCCTCGTGTCCCTCGCCGCCGACGTCAGAGTCTCCGTCGTCGTCCGTCGTATCGCTCTCGTCCATGTCCTCGTCGTCCAAATCGCCCGCCCTGACTTCACCTCGAGCCAGCTTGCCAGGCGTCCCGGGCGTACCGGGCGTACGGGGCGAGCGTTCCGACCAAACCATCTTCTCCTCCCTTGTCCTTGCGCGGCGAGTGACGACGTCGCGGTACGCCTCCCACGCCTCGTATACTTTCGCGAAGCGCAGATCCTTCTTGCAGACCTTACGATGCGCGCGGCTGATCCCGGGATGAAGGATCGACGAGAGTGTGACATATCCGATTACCTTTGGTGCACCGCCATCGGCGGCGG
>CAUG01000663.1:379-10866 GCA_000442785.1 Papiliotrema flavescens NRRL Y-50378
TCGGGCGGTCTGCTTGGTTCGGGCCATTGTGGATGTGTGGTGGGGTGGTGGTGGGGTGGGTGAAGTAAAGTGGTTGTAATGGAGTGTAAGATGAGAGAGGGGGAAACGAGCGAGGCCAAGTAGGTTTATAACGAGGTGGGAGAGGACGAGGATGCATGCCCAGGGAAACACTCACCGCCTGCACGGGGAGACGGTGACGCGCGGCCAAATGTCAACAAAGATGCGGGTGGGTCATGTCACGTGAGAAATCAATGGTCGGCGTTTCCGGTATTACCGTGATCCACCGTCCGGGATCAGTGACTCTTGCTTCCACGGGATTAGCAAAACGCCGAGATGACGCTGCGAGAGGGGAGGTGTGCCGGGATTGGGGTCCGGAGGAGGTATGGGCTGGGGGCGCATGGAGATGGGCAGGGACAAGGGAAGGAGAAGGCGGCATCGTGCCGACGCGTCGAGGAAGGCAGTCGCGTCGTGGGATCCACCAAGGCTGGGCAGGTCTTTGGGCGTCCCTTGCCGCTTGGCCCCACCATGAACTGCATAGAAGGAGGTCGATCCATCATTCATGTCCGCAGACCCTGTAATCCATCCGGCGATCATGCATATCTTCTGCTTCGATCCCAGATGAAACTAATGTACTGCTCCCGAATTATGCTCATCATGCAGTAGGCGATCACCCTCATGTTCACAGAGGTGGTCATCGTGCGCTCCTCGCCGTGAACTCTGCAGTCTCCATCGACGCTTCCGTCACCTGCATGCTCGTCATCATCCAGCTGCACGCAGCGCCTCGAAGGTCACCTCTGCCACCGGCGAAGTCCGCACGAGTAAATCAGCTTTTGCCACCCTACCTCATGTTTCATCCCCGCGTCGGCCATCGCCGTCGGAAAGTTGCGCCGCATAACTTTGTCCCGGCCAGAAATCTTCGAAGTCCAGTCCACTCACCTGCACACACCTCACCTCGTGGTCCACGATAACCTCACGCTGAGACCAACATGGATGCCCTCTTAGCGTCCGCCGCGCCGATCCACCGCCCAAAGGCGGGGCCATCACGCCCTCGAGCGCCGCACAAGAAGCCTTCGCACACGCACAAGACCGTCGACAGGGGCGAGAGCAAGGAAGCGATCGACCCTTCCACCTACTCTGTCCTCGCGCAGACCCGTTTGCCTGGATCTTTTCACCAGCGCAATCTCGCGACTGGATCTGGTGATGCCCCTATCCGGCCTGATGCGAGCGTGGGGAAGATCAAGGACAAGAAGCTCCGGGCGAAGGTCGGGCGTAATGATGTTGCGTCGAAGCGGGCCGCGCAGGAGCGGGAGGAGGTAAATGAGTGGCTTGGAGGCAGCACGGCCGCGGGAGGGATCGAAGTGGATGAAGAGGGAGGGGAGAGGTCCTGGCGGGTCAAGCAGGACGAGATCACGAGCGCGGTGGGCGTTGCGGCTGGTGCGAAGAAGTTCGACTTGCGGTTCGAGAACATGGGGGAGTACATGGTGGACTATACGCGGAATGGCCGGTGAGTGGCGTGCACTGCGGAAGTGAGAGTGGAGCTGATTCCAGACACCTGGCCATTGCGTCGACAAGAGGACACGTCGCGACGTTTGACTGGCAGGCGGGCAGGTTGCATTCCGAAATCCAGCTCAAGGAGACCATCCGGGATATCAAGTGGGCCTTTGCCTTTCCCTGTCTGTGACGACTACTGATGCCAGATTCCTGCAGTCTGAATCGTTCTATGCCGTCGCGCAGAAACGATACGTCTTCATATACGACCAGAACGGCGTGGAGCTGCACAAGCTCAAGCAACACGTCGACCCGACCCACCTCGAGTTCCTGCCGTACCACTACCTCCTCGCCTCACTCGGTCACGCCGGGTATCTCAAGTATCACGACGTATCCACGGGGGTGATGCTCACGCAAATACCGACACATCTCGGATCGCCCACGTCCATGTGCCAGAACCCGCACTCTGCCATCATCCACGCGGGGCACACGAACGGGACCGTCACGCTCTGGTCGCCGAACATGGCGACCCCGCACGTCAAGCTCCTGGCTCACCGGGGGCCAGTCGTCGCCATGGCGGTGGACGGGTCAGAGGGCAGCGTCGGGCGCTATACCGCGACGGCGGGCTTGGATGGGACGGTCAAGCTGTGGGACGGGCGGATGTGGGGCAAGGAGCTGAGGAGCTGGAACAACCGCAACACGCCGAGCAGCATTGACTTCTCACAGAAGGGCATGCTGGCCGTGGGCGGCAAGTCGGGCGTGACGGTCTACCGCGACATCCATCACTCGACGACAAAGACGCCGCAGCCGTACCTGACCCTCCCGCTCCCGGGGCTCACAGCGTCGTCCGCCCGCTTCTGCCCGTACGATGATACTCTCGCCGTCGGACACGGCAAGGGCATGTCGTCGCTGCTCGTGCCCGGATCGGGTGAGCCCAACTTCGACTCCGCCGAGGCGGACGTGTTTGAGAGCCACTCGCGCAGGCGAGAGCGCGACGTCCGCAGCGTCATGGATAAGATCCGGCCAGAGCTCATCACGATGGACACGGACTTCCTTGGCAGAGTTGGCGAGCGACCTATGGGCACGTACGCCGAGCGCGAGGCCAAAAGCTACAGGCAGCTGTCGCGGGTGGAGCGGCTCAAGGTGGATGGCAAGGCGGACGATGTGGACGACGCGCCAGGTGCGGGTGGAGACGATGCCGAGGAGGAGGACGAGACGCCGGCGAGGAAGGAGAAGGAGAAGTACAAGGCGAGAGGCAAGAGCGGGAGCATGAAGAAGTATCTCCGCAAGAAGAAGAAGAACGTCATCGACCCGAGTCTGGTGAGTCGTGCGGTCTCCCTTGAGGATTTGGCGCTAACGGCAGCTCGCGATGAGGCAGAAGGTGTCGCAGCAGAGGAAGGAGGCGGAGCAGAAACGCAGGGTGGACAATGGAGAGGTCGTCCGTGAATCGGGCGCACTGGCGAGGTTTGGATAATGGGTGGTCTGGCAAGCTGCGGTCCGCCGGTGCGGCGTGGCGAGGGGAGTGGCGAAGTGAGTGGCGGGATGTGCCAGCTGGAGCATCTCTCGTATCATGTACATCTTCATGCATCTTTACTGGCGACTTGCTGCTCCGTGACGCCCATGCTGTGGTTGACGCGTGTTGCAATTAGGCGGGATCTTCCATGGAGGCGATGTATCGATGTCGCAAACGACTGGAAGCCACAACATTGATTGATTCCCTCTCACGTCTCGGACAAGCTCTGCCGCTCGTCTGATATGTGGTTCGTTGTAGGCAGACCAGCGTTCACGATTTACGTGATGGAGCCGGGTCTACAAACAGCTGTACTTGTAGCACGGTAGCCTTGCCGTCGGCCGGACATCAAGGAGCAGGACACCAGACGATAACGCGAATCAAGAATGCTACACCTCGTTGATCAAGACGATGTGTCTGACAGTACGACCCATCGCACATAAACCTGGATATCGCCATCCTTCAGCAGCGAGTCTACCCGCCCCCAGCAACACACAGCTGACAAGAACCAAGCCGGAAACCCAAGCAGAGAGGATATAAGCATGCGAGTTCCGACTGCAAGAAAGACGAGTATTGCGAGTGGCGGAGTGGCAAATGATCCAGACGAAGCGCTCCTGTATCGACAACAAATGAGCTATGGCTTGCACGTAAGATAAACCGAGCTACGATACAAAGTGCATGGGTCGCACCGTCGTGTGCTGCAATCGGCGTACTGCCATGACTTGACGGGATGCAGTCTGGTTGGTCGACGCGGGAAGACAGAAGGGAGATTCCATCCCCGCCGCGACCATAATTCGCACGCGCGTCGACCACAAGATGACAAGCTGCCCAGCATGCGGGACCACGAAACTAAGAGCACAACCGATACCATGTCGACGCGCAACCGAGCCAAGAAGTCAAGTCACGAAGTACATCTCATGAAGTGGATGACTACAAAAGAATAAAATGAAGCTAGCGAAAGCGAAGTAGAAAAACACCGTCAAACCGCCCCGACCCTGATCGTCGCGGGCCACCCATCTGCTCCCTCGTACTCCAAGCCAGTTGCCGATGCAACTGCTTACACGTCCTGCGAGGCCTTCGCGCCCTTCTTGGCGGTCTTGGCGGGGAGGAGCTCGGAGAGGATGTTCGGCAGAACACCACCCTGGGAGATGACGACGGAGCCGAGCAGCTTGTTGAGCTCCTCGTCGTTTCGGACGGCGAGCTGCAAGTGTCGGGGCACGATACGCGACTTCTTGTTGTCTCGGGCGGCGTTACCGGCGAGCTCGAGGATCTCGGCCGCGAGGTCTGTCTGTGAGCGGTGGACTTGTGCAAGGAAGGCGTGGGTGACTCACACTCGAGGACGGCAGCGAGGTAGACGGGGGCACCGGAACCGATTCGCTGGGCGTAGTTTCCTCGCTTGAGGAGACGGTGGATACGACCGACCGGGACTGGAGTGAGCGAGGCACGAGGCAGATGGGAATGAGGTAGACTCACACTGAAGACCGGCCTTGGACGATCGAGAAGAGGACTTGGACTCGGCGCCCGACTTTCCGCCCTTGCCACCGGAAGACATTGTTGATATAAGTTGGGGTTGGTTGGGGTGGGGTGTGGTGAAGTAGTGGAGTGTTGTGGTTGACGAGAACTTGGATGAGGGAAAGAGACGAAGAGTCGGGTCGAGCTTTAAAGGACGGCGAGGGGTGGTGAGGGGATTGCTGCAGGGTGTGGGTTGGCGCTGGGATGTTACGTCGCGTCGGATGGGCTCAAACAATCATGACGCGACATTTGAAAATGATTGTCGGTCGAAAATGATGACGTTGCATGTTTTGTTGACGCACCGTGCAACGTCATCATTTTTCACCACGCATCATTGGCAATGTCGCGTCATGCTTGCCCGACGTGCAGTGTTTGGCTGTGTGGTCGGTGGTCGTTTCCCTGTCGGGTGGTGGATTGTGCCCGCTGGACGCGTTCGCCGTCGTTCCTTCTTAAACCCACTACGCATTACTCGTTCTCCCTCTTCATCCCAAGTCTTCCACCGTCTACTTTTCACACCCCACCACCAACCCAACCCCACCACCAACAATCCACAATGGCCCCCAAGTCGTCCGTCGCTTCCAAGGCTCCCGCCTCGCAGGCCTCCAAGGCCCCCGCCGGTGCTTCCAAGGCCCCTGCTAAGGTGAGCTCATCCTGTGTGCTGCCTTTGTCGTCGACCGTCACTGACTCGCAGGCCGCCAAGACCTCCGCTGCCAAGGCCGAGGGTGGCAAGAAGCGATCCAAGAAGAGGGTCGAGTCGTACTCCTCGTACATCTACAAGGTCCTCAAGCAGGTCCACCCCGACACTGGTATCTCGTGAGTGATCTGTATCCGCCATCAAGCCCATCGCTGACCCGTAGCAACAAGGCCATGGCCATCCTCAACTCGTTCGTCTCGGACATCTTCGAGCGAATCGCCTCGGAGGCTTCCAAGCTCGCCTCGTACAACCACCGATCCACCATCTCGTCCCGAGAGATCCAGACTTCGGTCCGACTTATCCTCCCCGGAGAGCTCTCCAAGCACGCCATCTCGGAGGGTACCAAGGCCGTCACCAAGTTCTCGTCGTCCAAGTAAGCGCGCGACGCTGCTGTGGTATGATCGGTGTTGGATATCGAGGGTGATGCGAGAGGGGAGCAGGCAGGCGGCGCACTGGCCAAGGCTGAGTGGCGTCCCCGAGGTGGATCTTTTCTTTTCGTAGTTGTACTGCACTACGCCCTTTTCTTCGTCTTCGCTATTATGTGTTCGAGATGAATCATGTCTCCTAGCCCAGCGCGAGTGTTTCTTGGTCGTTCTTCATTGTGCGCCACCAGCACGGAATCCTCGTCGCGGGCACTGTATATGGTCCGCCATCGTGCCCGACAAGGACTGTCTTGAGGGCCAGTGATGTCGAATCGGTAGTGGTGGCCGACAGCAAGGTCGTGCAGTAGGCAGTGGTGAAAGCGGGCTCGTGGATAGTGCAAGGCGTAGACAGCGCGGATGTGGGACAAGCCTGCTCTACCTGCCCCTGCATCAGTGATCTCCATCTGCGCTCACTGCGTTCACCACGACACCGAATGCGCCTGCTCACGAGCACAAAGCCGTATCTGGTCTGCTGAGCAACTATACTGGGGGGCTTCTATCGCCAGCTGGATGTCCAGGCTCCAGCCTTCCGCCACAAGCGGCTGGTGCTGAAGGGGCGGTTGACGTGTGTGGAAACTGTGCGCGCGCCCTTCCTGTGCGAGTCTGTGCGCATCATGCCGTCGCGCTCGGCCATGATCGACTGAAACGACTCTTCCCTCCTCTCTTCTCCTTCAACCATGCCCTCTCAACTCCTCTCGCCAGACCAGGAGTACCCCTTGATACAGCCTCGCGAGTTCACCGTCTCACGTTGACTTGATACAAAATGCCGGCCAAACCCCCCGGCCGAGTTCCCCGACCCACCGTCGCCCAGAGAGCTGGGATCGTCTGTAAGCTGAAGCGTCTTGTACGATGGTCCCAAGCCATCGCTCACCCCAGTGCCCCCGCTCCGCTTTGTCAAGAAGCTCAAGCAAGGACGATACGCTGACAGGGTGCACCGCGGCGCGGGAGTCTATGCCGGTGAGCCCGACGACCTCCGACCTCCGGACGTGCAGCGTCGCTGATCTCTCCCATGTCACTTCCACGGAATCTCTCCTCACGCACCCTTTCTCCTTATCGTCTCTCACCTCCCAGCCGCTGTCCTCGAGTACCTCCTCGCCGAGCTGCTGGAACTCGCCGGCAACGCCTGCCGGGACTGTGAGTCGATTCTGGGAACCTGAAGACGGAGCATGGCGCTGACGAGCAGTCAAGAAGCGCAACATCTCTCCGCGACACCTCAGGTTGGCAATCCTGAACGACAACGAGCTGGACGAGCTCATCGGCGGCGCGATGTTTCCCCAGGGAGGAGCGAAGCCTCATATCCACCCGGTGCTGTTGCACACCCGTGAGCAGCACAAGAAGAGGGCGGGTGGGAAAGGCGCGGGTTCTAAGAGGGGAAAGAACCTCGAGAGCATGGACGTCTGATCGGTGAGTCACGCCTTTCCATGGTGCGTTGGCAGGTGACACGCCTTCGGCGTCATGGATCCTCCTACGTGGTGTGTCGTCGCACGCGCCGTCAGTCCGACGCGAAATACGGGGTCCACTAAGCCCACAGCGTTGCTCTCACTCCTTGATGTCTGCACCTGCCCCGTTTAAGGCGAAGATCCCAGCCCATTGTCCACGCCCCTCTCGGAAGCTCAGCATGCCCGACTGACCTTCAGATATGTCCCCCGTTCTCGCAGACGTCGAGACTCGATCGGCTCGCTCTTCCAACCCCAACGACATGTCAACGCTTCGTACTTGATCGAATAGCGCCGGCCCTGCACAGAAGGCTCTCCTTACAGGATTTTCGTCCCGGAGTGGATAAGAGGCGACGGAAGGAGGAACCATTGTGTACATATGCGAGCGATGCAGCGGTCGGAGGTGGACACCATGCACAATTCCATGCTCATGTATTGGGTCTGTTCAGGACCGGAGCTGGACAGCGAGGACAGGTTGATGCTCGTACATCTGAAACGGGTGACGTTGCGTGACGTGGCGAATAGGGTCACAACGCGTCGAGGCGGTATCAGTTCTGCCGTTGTCGGGTGGGTTTCTGTTTACGCTTCCTACACCTTCATTACCTCTGCCAACTTTCCCTTACCCGTCGTCTTCCACGCTATACACCATGCTCAGGCCGTCGGTGCTACAGCAGCCCGTCGCGTCATCGTCCACCTCGCACGGCACTCCGTCGGCTCGAGCTCAGCAACCACGGTACTCGCCATACACGCCGTCCATACACGAGCTCCATCCCGGCCCGCGCAACCGCCTATTCCTTGCTCTGCGCAGCGGCGTGCCCTCCGAGGTCGACTGGGCGCTGCCCCGCCTCGTCGCGGGGTCATACGACGTGCTCGACCACTTCAAGCTCGAGACGTGGATCGACAGCGTGGGAGCGCTGCAGTACTGGCCCGAACGATGGATTGACGGCCTGGAGGTCGTCTCGGCCTCGCATGCCATCCGGTCCGGCACACCCGCACTCAAGGCCGTACAAGCCACCGTACCGGAATGGACGCTCGACCCCGCTGTCGAGAAGCGCGCGACCGAGAGCTTGCTCGTCCTCCGCAATGCGAGCTTTGGCCCGAACAACTCGAAGCTCATATGCCGCGCGACGTTCCTCGGCCTCCTCGACCGATTCTTCGCCCTGCCCCTAGACTTCCTCGTCGACGTCCTGACCAGCTACCCTGAGACGGTCTCGCATATCCTCACTATTCTTTCGAACATCCTCCCGCACCTGCACCCCTCGCGGCCCGTCCTCGCCATCTTCGCGAATGTCCTCCCGGTGCTGCTTGTACAAAGCAGGGATGCAGCGATGATCCAACTGCTGCTCCCTATCCTGATCACGACTGCGACTCTGCCGCACCTCCCACCACTGCCGGATAACCTCATTCCGCACTTGCTCATGCTCATCTCGACGCGCCCCGCCGCGCCATTACTCGACCTCCTGCTCGACGCCCTCCTCACGCTGTCGTCGTTGCCCGCTTACTCGCGCCAGATTCTGTCGAACCCGGACCTGGGACGGTACCTCAAGACGCTGGTCCCGATTCTGCGACACGGAGCGACGCCATACAATGCCCAGTGGGACAGCTCGCACCTGTTAGCGGGCAAGACGGTCCGCAACCCTGCGAGCTCAGCGGGCGTCGCTGAGGCCGCCAGCCAGCGCCGAGCAGCAGCGAGGGAAGACGCCCAGGTGAAGCTGGACAGAGGCGAGAGAGTCGAGGCGGACGTGGGCGATAAGATGCCCGTTCTGTCGGAAACCATCAAAGCGAGGCTGTATGCCATGCCGGAGCCGAAGCGGAGTATCGCATGGTGAGTGCCTGGTCTCGTACGGGCTGTTCACTGTGGGGTGGGTGGCTGACGACAGGATGCACGAGACGTTCGTGTACAGCTCGAGCAGCCAGCTGCTGCAGGTCACGTTTTGGCATGCGTACCGCGACTTCTTCACGCATCCCTCGACCAAGGAGCAGCTGCTGAGCGCCAGCGAGGTCATCAAGAACGTCACGGTGGCTTTCCCCGGGGCGTCAGCCAAAATCTGGGTCGACGAGACGGGGGCGCAGAAGTTTGTGATTGCGGGTATGGGCTTCCGCAAGGGGTCAGGTACGTCGCACTGTATGCTTGGCATGGAATCGCGCTGAGGACAGATGATGACGATCGCTTTGCGTGCCGCTGGCGAGACTGTACCGGCTCAAAACACTCCTCCCCCGCTTCCCTCCTCAATCATGTCACGACGCACCTCCTCCCGCCGCCGACATTCTGCGGATGGGGCTCGTGCCCCTCCTTATTCTCCACCACGCACGTCCTCACGCACATCCCGTCGCTCAAGCGGCCAACCATACCGGAACATATCACCCTCCACCCGTCGCTGCCTACCAACGCGGCGCACTCGCCCCGCCCCACTTCCCTTCCTCCGGCCCCTCTCCCCCGCTCGGTCAAGCTGGCTTTCACGGCCACCCGAACAGATACCGATGCGCAACATAAGCCCGCTGGACCGGCATTCCTTGCGGCGCTGATACTACGCCACCTGGCCCGCAGCCTGCGCCTCGAGATCGCAGTGGACGCCCCGGAATTGATTGATCGCGAAGAGGCGGGCGCGAAGCGTAAGCACCTGGTCGAAGAGCGGTATGGTCTCCCCATCCCCGAGAGCGTGTTGAGAGAGGAAGAGGAGGAGGAGCGCAATGCGACCGTGGAGGAGGAGGAGGGTATGAATTTGAAGGAGAGGTTGCGTGCGCAGAGGGCGTTTGAGAGCGTCGAGGAGGGGCTGTTGAAGGTCATGGAGGAGAATATGTCCGGCTTGGGGATGTACCTCGGCGAGACGGTGGGGTGGTGAGGCGGACCGGGGCCAGGAAGGCCCGCCATTCGGCTATGAGCAAGTCGTGGGCGCTTTCGCCTTGAGATGGTCCGGTTGGGCGGGATAGTCCTGCGACGAACGTGGCTATAAAGATTGTATGCATATTTTGGGCTCCAGTCTTGACGGAAAGCAACACGCAGCGTTGACATGCGCGAGCGACGATCGCTCGTCGGCGAGGCTACCCTTCTCTCTTCTGCCACCATGAGGATCGCAAGAGCGACTGCGGCGTCTGATGCTCACGCAGGCGCGCACGCGCATGGATCCTTCGCATGCTGTTCAGGCGCTAGCTGGAGCGTAACGCATCGTCAATGCCGACTTTCCGTCCAACGGCCTGATGCCCGGGTCCGGGGAAGGGGCAAACGTAAAAAGCACATCCGCCGCCTGCAGGACTCATGTCCCGGGGATGGCATACGCGCTCACATCCGATTCCAGAAGATCAACGAGGATAACTACGAGCAGCTTACTCGCCAGCTGTCCGAAGAGATGGCAGCTGTTAGAGTGATCGCCGAGAGTCTTAAACCCGTGCTCGGCCTCTTGCTGGGAAGTCGCCACTCGAGGGAG
>CAUG01000663.1:10876-31121 GCA_000442785.1 Papiliotrema flavescens NRRL Y-50378
TGGCGAGTCGGGCCGCGTCAGGCCATACACAGCTGGCATGCGCTGGGATGCCAGTACTGATGCACAGGCAGACACGGAAGACAAGGTGTACGTCTCACGCGGCATGCAGGGTGTATCAGAGACGTGCATTCCGAGTGCGCAATCCTGCTGCATTTTGTGTGAGGGTGGCTGGCTGAGAAGCCTGGATGAGCTCTAGGTCGGATCTGTGGGTGAAACACGGAGCCGCGCTTACCGGTGCTCAAGACGCAGAAGAGCACAGAGGAAAGGTGTCGTTGCAGGATTAGATCAGCAGCAGTCAATAGTGCAACATCTCGAAGGTATCGCTCCGCCTGTCATGAGGCGTCGTCAACGCGTAGCATATCAGCCAATGCCTGCCGAATCACGTGTCTGAACCGCAGTGGACACCGCATCATGATGAGGTCGACGGCTTTTTGGATGCCATACATTCAGGACGCTTCTCGACAACGTCTATGTCCTTTCCACTCCGGCTAATCGGCCTGTCTACACAGTGAGCTGGTACTCGTACTCGTCGCTGCCAGACTGCGAGATCCACAGAATCATTGCCCTACGCGTCAGCCGGAGACCCTTCGCTTCCGCCGCCATCCACCAGCGGGTCTCAAGCCTCATATTACATTTGCAAAGCGGCCTGGCGCGACTCACGAGATCATGATGCCCGCATTCATGGCGACGTTGGCGACGCCGTACCAGATGTAGCCTGTCCAGTCGGGGATGATGTACTTGAGGATCAGGACGGTCTGGGGTTAGCCACACAGCATCTCGATCGAGTTGGATCGCGACAGGCGACTGATTTGCAGGCCAGCCCGCGGCGGAAAGGAGGGCGCACTCACCAGACTGCCGGCCAGACCACCCGCCATGAATGCCACGCCGAGGAAGAAGACCACTCGCGCCCGAATGGCATTACGGTCTTCGCCGCCCCAGCTATTGCCCGAGAGTGCCTCCTTCAGGTGTTGCTTGTCCAGTAGCGAAGTGATGAGGAAGCCGACTGGCCATGAGCCTTGCGCGAGGGGGACAAAGGGGCGGATGAGAGAGGGCGTGGAGGCAAGTGATGGTACAGCATGGAGAGTATGAGCGATACGCAC
This sequence comes from Papiliotrema flavescens NRRL Y-50378, assembly GCA_000442785.1. Taxonomy (NCBI): domain Eukaryota; kingdom Fungi; phylum Basidiomycota; class Tremellomycetes; order Tremellales; family Rhynchogastremaceae; genus Papiliotrema; species Papiliotrema flavescens. The sequence continues at coordinate 11,977 of CAUG01000663.1, forward strand.
GAGTAGAGCAGATGGCCGGGACCCAGTCGACGAAGGAGACGTGCACGGGGATGGTATCGTGCGGCGCGTCCGCGGGCGGCTTGGCGTGCTTGGAGAGCGTTGCGGCATCGAAGAGGAGGAAGAAGGAGAGGGCGAACTGGTATCAGCACTGCATCTTCGCTGGACTTGGCGTGCCAGCTCAGAGACGCCGAGCAGACAGCATGAAGCTATCCAGCGACAAAGCCAGGCGAATGACAGATCTAGCGAGGCATATCAACTTACAAGACCACCTGAAAGGTACGTCCCGACAGCTCTCGTCTTTGGTCCGACCTGGATATCGGGCAGCGAGAAGCGGAAGACGCGACGCGGGTCGTAGGATGCCTGCACGTCAGCTTCAGCTTACAAGAGCAGCTGTCAGCTGACTCTTGGTATGGACATCGTATATCTCGTTCAGCTGTCGTGATGAACAACACTAGATGGAGGACGAGACATCGTAGGCCCGGGTGGTAGATGACGGGTCCGACCTCGCCGAGGGGACATGATTACCGCATTCGGCAATAGTGCAGCATTCAACCGCTCCGTCGCGAAGACGACCCATTCCTCACTTCTCTTTCGACAATGTACGCGCAGCTGGGCAAAGACAGCACCGTCAGCATGCTGTGCAGGTCAGGTGACATGCATCGCCGATCGATCCTGCTGGACGTCGTTCCCACGCTTTCGTGTGCGTGTATAGCGCGGCTCAGCCCCTCACCGGGGTCGACCGGCTGACCGGCAACCCTTGCGACACGAAGACGCGTCGGCGACGACAGTCGTCCGGCCTGTACTTATACCACGCAACGACCCGACCTGAGTGGTGTCTTGTGAAGTGGCCGCAGAAGCTGCTTCATATCTGCCTTGACCGACCGGTGCCTAGCTACAAAGCGGGGCAGCGCGTTGCGACGGCCAATCACCCCTCGACGTCGCCCCGATCGGTCCCCCAGGACAACAGTCGACACGCAGCTATTCGGTCGCGTTGGAGGAACCGTCTCGCTGTGCTTAAGGATGGACTGCCCAGACACACGATGTGGGATATATCACCTTGCGATCCCCCACAGCTTAGCCCCCGCCTCATCATCTCGACACTCGTCTCTTGATCTCCCTACCGGCTGCGCATCACTTTGGCATCTCCGAGTTGATCTCACCCCTTGTTTGCCCCTCCCTCGAGTTGATCTCGCTGTCTACTTACTAGCGCCATATACCTGGCCCATCGCCTCCTGACATCCCTCCGCCCTCGACCTCCCGACCTGGACATCACAACATGCAGCTCGTTTGGCTCTTTGCTGTCCTCACCGTATTGGGACTGGGCAGAGCCCACCCCATCGTCAAGCGAGAAGTACCCCAAGGTATGTATGGTCACCCTGTCTCCTCTCTGAAAGCGCGTTGACGACGCAGAGCACTCGCACCGAGCAGAGGTCCTCAAGGTCAACACCGCGCTCAATCTCGACAATGTAGAAGGCATCCAGGACCCGTGAGTCACGCCTGCCACTCCCATCTGAGGCAGCGATTGATGCCAGCGTCTTCGGCCTGCTCGGCAATGCCGCTGCCGCGGCGGGCGCCGGAAGCGTCACCAACCTTGATTGTTTGCAGCAGGTGACCGCCGACCGCGCATTCACCAACGCCAAAGCCGCGGGCGACGTCGATCTCATGGTCGCGGCACTGACGTACCGCGCTCTCGAGCGCAACACGGGCAGCGTGGGCCTGGCGAGCGTGCTCTGGTATGTGCTGCCTGCCTCGATGTAGCAGCTCCCGCTCATGACAGCTCCGAGACCGCGGCGAATCCCGAGATCGCCGCGTTGACGCAGCATCAAGACCCCGCGTCGGACGGGGCGGCCGCGACCAACAAGGCGATCACGCTTGAGCTCGCCAAGCAGAGTGAGTGCCGCCGGCTGAACCTCGCGATGTGGAGGGCACGGCTGATGGCAGTCGCATCGGTCGGCGGTGACCCTCAGCTGGCCCTCCGATCGGGGACATTCGAACCGGGAGATGTCGGAGACCAGACTGGCGCGGGAAACACCTGCGACGATGCTACCGATGACGCCGGGTGCATTTTCACGCAGAATCTGATCGTGAACGATGCGACGCCCGACGAGATCGATGCAGCGGTCGCTGCTGGGGGAGGCGCGACGGGTGGAACTGCGACCGAAGCCGCGGCTGGCTCTGGAGCGGCAAATGAAACTGTCAACGGCAGCGCCACCGCAACTACGTCTGCGGTCGGTGCGGATGCGACCACGCTTCCGGCGCCAGCGAACAACGCCGCCGTACGTCGTGTGCTGATTCCGCATGCAATGACGGTGTGCTGATCAACAGGCTACGGACGTAGATGTTGGGCAGTGCAGTGAGTGCTTGCGCGGAGACAATGCTCGATAGCCACACTCACCCCCAGCCGACTTCAGCATGACCTTTGCCGCGGGGCAAGATGGACGAGGCGCCGACGAGTTCTCCTTCTTGCCGGCAAGCCTGACCCTGCAAGCGACTAGGTACAAGCTGATACCAGACCGATCAGACCAACTTCGGCGGCCAATCGTCCGCTCTCAATCCGGCCATCATCTCGAACGTGGGTCAAACCCATCCATATCTCCCTGCCCGGACTGCCAGCTGACCTCAGTTCATGTGCAATCAGTTCGTGAATGGCTGCGCCAAGTCAGCTGCCACGCGAGACGCCGTGAGCTGCCTGCATTCTCAATATCTGAGTACCGCCGGGCTGATACGCAGTGCCAGACCGTCAAGGCGGACATCGACGCCCAGCTAGACGCTGGGACGTTGGCGCGTGACCAGACCTACGCGGACGCGTGGTTGAGCGGCGTGAGCTGCATACCGAGACGGGTCGTTTACGGTCTGACAAGCAGCTTGAAACTGCGTTTGGCGTCACCTCGGCCGGCACGGGCTCTGCTGGAGGTGCTGCGGCAGGCGGAGCAGCTGATGCCAACGCGAATGCCAATGCTGGCAATGACAACGCGGATGGCGCAGCGGCTGATGCCGGGGCGGACAACAATGCGGCAGCCGGCGGAAATGACTCGGCTGCTGGGTCCGGGGCCAACGCGGGGAATGGAACCGACACGGCGGCCAACGACGGCGCGGCGGACAACGCGGCCGGCACGGGTAACAGCGACGCTACCAATGGTGCGGAAGGAGCTGCTGCCAATGACGCCGCAGCCAACGATGCCGGTGGGGCGGCTTCAGGTGGATCAGGTGGAAGCAACGTCCAAACTTTCACGGGCGCGCTGAACGGCTTCGCCGCGCCGGCGGTCACTGAAGATGCTACTGCGGATCGACGTGAGTATCCGACCTGTATGTGAAGAGGCACAAATGACAGCAGCCTTCTCCGTCAACGGTTCGACGTTCTTGAACAAAGCCGCGGCACTGGGCAGGAGCTGCGACGTCCAGAAGAACGGCTGGTCAGTGTGATGCGAACATGCGCGGTGCAATGGCTGACGAGCAGCGCCACCGCCTTCAACTCGGGCACTGGGGACGCCAATGTGGCGGCATGCGACGCTCAGGCTCAGTGCGTCTCGTTTGACGGTCATGGATGGCGCTGATCCCAGGGAATGCCGCGCGGCCGCGGGCGCGTGATGTATCCATGCTGGACGCTATATTGAGGCTACATGTGCCCGGGCGCGGATTGCGTGGCCACGATGGTGAAATGTACCGTCCGAGGCCGGCCTGCATGACCCCAACGATAGCCCTTGGTCATGCACATCCTTTCTCGTCTCAGGTCGTCATGCCTCGTGCGTTTGACCCACTAGAGAGACAGCTCCTTTCACCCAGCTCCACCTTCTCCTGTATTATAAATGATCTGTCTTGCTAGCGATCGTGTCGCAACCTGTTGGAGCGCCAGAGGCTTCGACATTCCACCAGCATACCCCGAGCGCGCTGTCTGGCTCCAATCTGACGTGCGGCCGCTGAGATGATCCCATCTGTCTCCCTACTTCACAGAATACCACTCCAGATTATCGTCAGCTCGGACATGTCAACTGCGTCTGGCTCATCCTCTGCCACTAAGCCCTGGCTCCAGCCACAAAAGGGGTCCTACTTTGAGACCAAGACCCATCCTCTCACCGCCGAAACCAAACTCATGGTAGCGGCGTGGGCATTCAGGACTTTGAAAGAACTCATCCAACAGGAACTCGACGCCGATGAATTCGAAGCTTCCGCGGAAGGGGGTAGTGAGCGACCAGTCGAGCGTCGCAGCATTCTCAGCGAGCCGCAAGTCGAGGCCCTATTGTCCAACATGCAATCTGCGTTTCTTTCGGCGTGTCAACTAGGTCGCCAGTGGCCCACACACCCGCTTCAACGCAGGGACGCCGGTTCTGCGGACGAGCAGACGTTTACACAGGCCTGCCAAAGCATGCGTGCCCTCTTGCATATTTTCCAGACCGATATGGTCCGGGGCGATGGAGCAACAGGCCTGAGCAAGAGTGAGGGAGATCCTGAAAGACGTGCAAAACGCAATGCCATTGCCTACTGCAAAACAATGGAACGGTCTTTTAGCAGGGTCAGAGAAAGGCTGGAGACAATGAAGGTTGCTGCGACGCCCAAGCTCCTTCGAGGGCTATGGTTTGAGTTATAACAACAGCTGTTTGATTGAGCGTGCTTCTGGCCTCTGGAACTGAGACCATGTCCGCTTCCCGTTGTATGCATATCTTGTGGTTGCATCAGTAGGCCGCTTCAGATATGGGCGTTGACTGTCTGTACATCGGTGTCGGCATGTCTGCCCCATGTCCTGACAAACATCCGCCCCCAATTTCCAACCCGAATGGCTACCGGTATGAGACCCTTGGCTTCGGGATACAGCCAGAGGTGTAAGGCCCCTGAGCTTCCCGCACGGTGCAGTGAACCGAGAGCTGCTTGTTGCTGCTATTCCTACGCCACCACCATCCCTTCTTATTGGGCTTCTTCATGCCTTGTCTAGTGGACTCACAAAGGCTGCAGCCTCCATTCACCCCGCTCCGCCCAGTCCAATCACGCACTGCCAGCCTCAACATTCATCTCCAACGTCACCTACCAACACCACTTGTCAGTCAGCTCCTTCTCCCGTATTCTCGTCAAAGCCTCTTGCTTTTTCATTCCGCTTCGACATGTCCACCGTGCCAAGCGCTTCGCCTGCCACCACGGCTCGTTACTCGCCACCAAGTGGTTCCTACTTTGACTTCGATGACGCCCCTCTCACAACAGAAACCAAGCTTGCCGTGACAGGAAGTCTCTTCAGAAATATGACAAGCGTGATCCGAAAAGAAATTATCGAAGATGTGCTAGCGACAGACCCAGGGGGTTCGGGGTTACGAACCGTTGAGACGAGTGTCCTCAATGCGTCAGGATTTGTGAACATGCTGACGAATCTGCGTCGCGGCTTTCTGTTCACATATCAACACTGCCGCGAATGGCCTGAACACCCCTTGATGTCCCGCAATGCTGATGTAGAGGACGTTGAGACCTTCGAACGAGCGTTCTTTCACATGAGCGAGATCGTGCACAGCTTCGCGAAAGATGTGATACAAGGCAAAGTGAGGAGGGATGCGGGTGACAAGCAAGATCCCCACGCCAAGGCCAAAACAGATGCTCTTGTCTGTTGCGAGACAATGACGAGCACGTTCCGCAAGGTCAGGGAACGTCTTGAGGATATGAAGTGCTGCACAATTGACGTGCACATTGGGACATTGTATGATTGACGTTTGGGGTTGCGCGAATGAGTGGCAATGCTGCTAGGCTTGTCGTATGCAACACTGTGACTACTTCAGCCAGGAATTCATAGACTGAAAGCATTGTCAGAGTCGACACTCTGGCTAACCTGACTCGGCCTTGCTCAAACAATGTCGAGCTGCAGAGCGGCCAAACCATGTCCGTGACGATCATGAGCTTGAGCCAATTCCGGCGATCGTATCCCGACATCGATCAGCTGCTCTAGAAGCGCTGCTTAGGCTGACTGACAAAGCGGGAAATCTCATGTGCCCGATCGATCACAGTGACTACTCGAAATGCGAGGAGGCCAAAGTGTCAAAGGACCGCCTCAAAGGCTGCCTGGCACGTCATATAGTACCTTTTGGAAGCATGCACGCCGTTCACCCAGAGCAGTGTTCCTCAATTACTCGTCCGATGGGCTGTCCTCTCTTCATCTTCACCTTTCGCACCGCAGCAAGAGATGACCAAAGCCAAACCAATCACCTGTCACTGGAACCATGAGGACGACGAGTCCCAGGAAGGGCGCGGCGCAGCAGGGAACTCTGACGACAGTGAGACGTCGGTCGTGGGCCCCGCAAGTCCTGGTGTCGAGACACCTGGTGCGGATCTCGAGAAGGTCATGTCGACCGGCATTTGCAAGGAAACACTCATGGAGCTGCAAACCCTGCTCACCGAGGAGCGCGCATCCCCGGTGAACCCTTTTTCCAAGGGCGGCTTGGACGGCAGAGTCCTGCGAAGCTTCCAGGCGGAGAGATGGCACACAGCGGTCGAGTCCAAGCTCAATGCTCTGCGAGGTGGCTTCTACGAGACCAACCGCGATGTCACGTCGAGGATCGAATTCAACACCGTGCTGGAAAGCCTACAACAAGCGCTGTTGGATGAACGGAGCGCGGATGACATGGACTCCCTGATCCCCGGAATGTCCAGCGTGCGCGCAGTGGACCATCATCGGCGCCAGCTGCAGCACTTCAACACCATTATGGACTTGTGCCAGCGAAGTCGGGCTCTGGAATCTGATCGCACCACTCAAGATACGGCTAACATCAAATTCATGCCTGGAGGGACAGGGCGCCACCCTCGACCGCGCAGCTGATAGTTCGAAGACGCACAGCGTGAGATTCCCGCTGACGTGCCTGTCACTTCCAAATGCACATCTCATTGCTTCCCGATGGCGGACTACCTTGTGTATATGCATGAGTCGGATATGAAACCTACGTTCCACTGCCCGTTCATGAAACACCGTCTGCGTGACCCGCTGTGAGATCAGGACTTCTGTGCCCAGTACTCCATGTCGGCATTCCAGTCTGATCGATCCATATCTGCAGCAGCGTGCGCGACCCACTCCGTCCCGCTCCTGATCTTCACTTCCACACGATTATCGTCGTCCGTCTCCTCAGTCTCTGCGGACCTCGAGACACCACCCCTCCCCGCCGCTTCCTTCCCGGCAGATCCACCGACCGCCTCATCCGTCCTCTCTTCGCTCGTTCCGTTTTCCATCGTCATCTCCACCTGCCTCTCCCGTGACCCTGCCTCTCCACGTGCATCCTCCCGTCTCTGCTTCCTCCCCCGCCCCGCCTCCGCCCTAATAGCCTTCCAACACTCCTCCGCCGTCATCTTACTATCCCACCACTGGTTCTCCTCCACCGTTTCCCTCGCATTCCACACCACCACATCCCTCACCCCCGTCCACCGCGTCGCATTATACACCAGCCCCGGGATCTGTCTCGGCGCATTGGGGCTATACCGCAAACACCCCGACTGGTCGCAGTACGCGCACCCCTTCGTCTTGAACGGCCTAGAATTGCGGTCCATACGCAAAGCGCCCACCGGGAAGCCCTTGATGGGCGGCTGGGCCGTCGCCGGGTGGTGCACCCAGTCTATCCGGTGTTGGTGGTGCTCGTCCCAGAATACAAGGTCTAATGAGCGGATGTCCCCGAGCGGGCGGAACGTGCCGGCACAGTGCGTCACCCCGCCGCGGGGCTCGAAGGGGAGTTGGCACGGCCGGAGGAGGATCGTCAAGTGCCTGACGAGCGGGAAGTCGGGTAATTGCTCCAGCTTCCGGATTGTCAGCCGGCGGATCGGCGCGAGTCGGTAGATGTCGAGAAGGGGGCAGGAATGGTATGCGCATAGTCGGCCCATATCGAGGGTCGTCTCCCCCCCGCTGAGGTGGATGTGTTCCAGGTTCGGCAGGGCAGGTAACGCTGGATGGAGCCGCGCAGGGCAGGCTGACTCGCCGTGGATACGGATGGACAGCTCGCGGACGTACGTCCATGCGCCGCGCTTCGTCCATGCCTCGACGGACTTCGAGTCGGAGGTCGACTCCTCAGCAACTACGCCCGGCGAGCGCGGCGGCGAGCCCGGGGAAAGGTCGAGGAAGAGCGAAGGGCGCGTGTGGTCCACTGTGAGCCGCCTGTATACGCGCGGCATGGCCGCAGCGGCGAATGCCTTGGAGGTACGCAGGAACGGATGCAGCGCGCTCTCGTCCAGGTGCTTTACGAGCTCGAGGACGATATCGTGGTTCGCGGCGGCGCGTTGAGACGCGCGGCTACGGCGGGAGCTGGCCATGTCGACGAGCAATCAGTACGGGAGGCTGGTATATTGTGAGTGCAGACAATACAATCTGGCCCGGTACTCGGAGTGATGACGACGGAGGATAAAGCATGCCAAGTGAAACGCAACGCGGTTGACCTCCACCGACACCTCGGAACGCCACCACCTCATCCGCCCCCGGCCCAAGTGCTCGCTCGCGCTTCTCTTGCTTTGCGAACACGACACTCAAGCAGGTCCGCACATAGCGTATAGCATACAGTACATGACATGAGCACATCCGTGTCTAGTCAGAGTCCACCTATAAGTAATAAGTATCTAAGCGTCTATTATACTCCATTACAGCGATCCAGTGAACCAGAGTTCCTCCCCACAATGGTATGCCTCAACTCCTTGCACCACCTCGTCTCCGTGTCCGTACAGCCGACAAATACACGTCCCCTACCGCCCAGCCTTGACCGTCCCGCTCGACGCCCTCTTGCCCAAACTCGGTCTCCGCCCTACACCGCCCGTACTCCCATTCGTACCGCGCCCAGCCCTGCGCTTCGACGCATGCGGCCCCGCGCCGTTCGTCCACTCCCCATCGTCCTCCTCATCCTCCCCCATGTCCATCCCATCCTCATCCTCCTCCTCATCCGCGTACTCCTCCTCCATATCCTCACTCGCTTCCGGATCCGCGAGGTCATCCTCCTCCCCCTCAAGCATATCCATGTCCAGCAGGTCCTCCTCGTCCGGCCCGCGCACTTCTTCGCCCAGTCCCTCACGCAGACGCTGTACCTCCATCCGCAACCGCTCAATATAGTCATCCCTCTTCTCCACCTTGTCGTGCAAGCGCACGATGTACTCGTTGCTGAACTTCAGAAGGGCGACCTTGGATACGCCGCGGTTCGGGTTATCGTCCGGCACAAGCGAGCTCTTCGGTAGGAGCCGGGGCGCAGATGAACCAGGGATAGGCTCGCCCGATTCCGGGTCGAGCGCTTCGGTGTTGATGGGAGGCAAGAGCAGACGCAGTTCGTCGAAGCCTGCCTTGAGACTGTCTCGGCGTTTTTGCTCGGCTGCCTTGTGCGACGTCTTGCGGTTTTCGCCCTCGGGCACGATGAGCGCTGCTGCTGCCGCGGCGCCTTTCGTCGCTTCTGTCAGTACAAGTCCGCCCGAACGCTAAGTTCACCTACCAGCTCGGACGCCTACAGCGCCGGGCGGACGCATCGCCAGGGCCCTCTTTCCCGCTGCTGTCGGAGCAAGCCGACTCGCCGATTGCATCTTCTTGCCGGACGACGCGGCGACAGCTCGTTTCGGTTGACTCTTCGTCGGAGCAGGCGCAGCAGCAGGAACAGTCTTGCTATTCTGCCTCTTCGGCTGCGCAACGGGAGTAGCATTCGTGGAACGGTCAATCCCATTACCGAGGTTCATCAAGCTCGCCGGCGTCATCGGCATGACACCCTTGGCATTGCCGCCCACGGGTACAGGCGGGGGCGGCATGAGCTGGTTAAGGTCGACCGGGCTAGGCGTCGACGGCGTCGAGGTAGAGAAGGCAGACTGCGAAGTTCCGGTTCCAGAGGTGTTGCCCGATGACAGTGGTTGAATAGCCGCGGGCGGCAGGTACCCGATGCCCGGGGTTGCTTGGGACACAACGCGCTGTATAGCCGGCGAGGTTGGGAGTGAGAAGTGGCCAGGCGTCGTACTTGTCGAGGCGTGCTTGCCGTGTGCGCGGTGGTTGACCGGCTTGATCATGGGCGATGGGCGTGTCTTGGCCGGAAGAGATTGCCGGTGCGGCCCTGTACCCTGAAGAGGACCGACCAGCGGCGACGAGTGATGCTGCGTGGTGTGAGCCATGGCCGGGTGGTACTGCTGATACGACGCCTGATCGTTCTGCTGTGCTCCTGCTCCTTCCGTCATCCCCATCAACGCGCGCAAGTATTCCGGATCGGCCATGTCGGCATTGGACTGCGGGCCAAGCGCTGGGCTGAGGGTCTGCTGCGCCCCACCAGACGAGCCGACCGGGTTGAGTGCCGGACTGGAGAGCGCGGAAAGTGGATGGGGTGGGCGGTTGAAAGGGTGTTGCGCGAATTGCCCGGTCCTGTGTCCCTCGAGCGCCGGCGACGTCAATGGCGAGAAGAACTGTGGCGAGGGAGTGTTAATCGACCCGGCGGAATGAGGGCCAGTGAGTCCCGGCGTCGAGACGGATCGCGACTGTGCCGCGATGTACGGCGACGTATGGATCGATGTGCTGTTCCCTGGAGTGTTGCCATTGCCGTTATGGTTGTTGTTGTTAGCGTGCGAGGCAGCCGCGACAGCTGCGGCAGTCGCTTGAAGGTCTCGTTGCTGTTGCTGCAAGATGACAAGCTGCTCCTGGAACTGCTTTTGCTGTTCCTGCAGCTGTTCAAGCGGGCTGCGGTTTACATTCGGGAGCGGTTGCGGCGTGAAGGCTGTGAAGTTGGCGGGTGAGTGAGTGGCCGATTGATAGGACGATATAGCAGGTGACAACAACGGTGTCATGTTGAGCTGGGATTAGCGCGAGTCGGATGGGAGGTAGGGCGGCGTGCCACTCACGTCGTGCTCGCCCCGCGCCAGCATCTCCAGCTGCATCGGGCTCATATCCTCTACGCGGCTCTGCGGGAACATTTCTCCGCTCGGTGCTGCTGATCAGCAAGGTAGATGAGAAACGTACTGAAGCGACTGACCTGGCGTGAACATCCCGTAGCCATTCATGATTGCTATCCGCCGCTGCATCTCCTTCTGATCCATCTGCTGTTCCCCGCCGTTCATGCCCGACGCGGCTGCGTCAAACGAGGATGCCGGCAGCTGCGGCAAGTTGTTCATCGGCGACGCGAGGAACATCTGCGCCATGGGGTGGTAAGGCGACTGCGAGTTGTTCGGGTCGAAGACGAGCGGCGACTGCATGTGGATGTGCTCGAGCTGAACGTCAGCGCCATGACGGGCCGCGCTCGCGCTATCAACTCACCTGCTGCTGCAGCAGCTGCGCCTGGTTCGCATCAAAGTCCTGTCCTATACTACCCCCCAATCCAAAGTCTAGTCCGCCTTGGTTCTGCAACGAGCCCTTGCCCATGCCCAGCATCTGGCTCGGACCGAATGGCATCACGCCGCCGCCATTCCCATTTCCATTCGCGTTGCCATTCGCGTTCGCGTCGATCTCCATGCCATCTCGCGCGCTGGACGAGCTCCGATCGCCGCGCGCCCCAGAGCGCGATCCACGCGCTTTCGTCCGGCCCCTCGACGATCCCGCTCGGCCCTCCCCTTCCTCTGTGGTCGTTACTTTGCTCGGCCCGGCATCGCCCGAGGCGTAGGGCGAGGTCGAAGTCGGCTCAAAGCCCATGAACGACATGAAGTCAAACGCCGCGTCGGTGTCGGTCGACGCGGCGAACGGCACGCCGTCTTGCGGAGACGCGATGTTCGACGTGGACATGACTGCGCGGAAGCGATGGATGGATGCACTATCGGATCATACGTCTGGATGGGTGGTCGTGTTGCTCGAGGTGGTTCGTAGTCGCGGCGGAGGGCGGCAGAGAAGGTCGGTGATGACGGTCGGTGATGACGGAAGAGAGCGGGACGAGGGGATGATGGTGTGTGTGTTTGATCGGAGGCCTCGGGCGAGGCGAGCGTCGGCGGTCTGCTTGCCTTTGCGTTTGCGTTTCAAGATGGATCGAGGTCGGGGTGGGGAATGGCCTCTTGGTGTGTCGTAAATCCGGACAACCGACTGTCTGTGCCCCTACTTCTAGGCTCGTTTGAAGCGAGTCGAGACCCTAACCACTGAATACAGGCACGCGCTGTCTTTCTGCTTGGCGGATCGTGTCGAGCAGCTCCGTGTCGTCGACGGCAATCGACGCTTGCTGGTTGGTCGGTCAAGATGAGGAATCGAGTGTGCTTGATGGTCGCCGGAGAGTATCGTAATAATAATATAACCCAGGATGGATGGAACCCGACCCAGCATCCCCTGCAACGGCGCAAGCAACCTTTTTCCATCCGCGCCAAACGCCCCTCGTTGCCCCAAAATTACTACAACAAGCAATGCGGCGCTAATGGCCGGACTTCCACCACGAGGGGGACACAGCCATCGACGCTCATCGCATCATTGTTACTCATCATATCGCCCATGCATGCTGCTACGCGGATCTTCGGATCATGCAATACCCCGCTGTCGTCTTGCCATCCAGCGAAATGGGCACATCTCCTTGTTGTAACGTGACGAAGCCAAATCTGCGGTAGTAGTCGATCTGCCGTGAGCGCGTCAATTGCGGTGGATTTACCGGCGATGGGATGGCTTACGAGCCCATTCGCCTCGCAGTTGAGGGACATGGTCGCGCGGCTCTCGTCTGCAGTAGCTATAAGATGGTCCAAGAGCGCCTTGCCTACGCCGTACCGACGCGCCCCTGGGTCGACGCCTAACAGCGCGAGGTGGAAGAACGGCTCCATGCCGTCGGGCCCGAACGACTCCTCGTCGAGCCTGTGGGTCGCGGGGAAGAGCTGTGGTCAGCGTCGTGGCGCGGGCGAGTGCACAGGTGAGGAGTCGAGAGCCGAGCGTCCGGCGATGGTGTCGTCGCCTTCCGCCGTCTGCATCCACTCCGTCCTTCCTATGCCTTCGTCACACAACGAGCCAGTACACGCAGGCGGGCGGCACACGCGTAGGATCATCACTCACCACCTCCCTCTGCCACTCCGCTACATCGTTCGGTATCCGCCTCTGCACGTCTGCCGGTCTGTCCGTCAGCCAGCGCCAGCAAGCCTCCCAGCATCACTCACACATCCGTATAGTCCCTACCCGGGGTCACGACCACTGCGACCCCTACGACCCTCCCTTCCCGCTTGGCGAGGTACCCGTGCCATGTCTCTGCCTCTGCACCAAGATGGTGCACATACGTGTCGATCATGACCTGCTTGTCCCACGCGTTCAGGGCGCTCACTATGGGATCTGGCATATCAGCGCTCCATCGCCGATGTGCTCGACGGAGGGGTATTGTAATTGACATACGGTCCGCGAATGCCTCTGCGAGGAGGACCGCTGCGGCCTGGACCTCCCTGACTGGGAGTCAGCAAGTGGCCTGCGGCACGGAGCGGGCCTACCATTCGACGGGTCCAAGCGGTCGACGGCGATAGGCATGGGCATGGGCGAAGGAGCGCGGCGGGATGGCTGACTCCCCTCTTTTCCAGACGGTACGGATGCAAACGCTTCGAACGAGTGGGAAGTGGGGTACAATGCGCGAATGTCGAGTACAGTGTGTTATATGCATACGACGTAACCCTCGACAGGGCAAAGAACGTCACTAGCAGGCCAAGCCTCGGAGGAGAATCTACAAGCGATTGGCGATATACGCGAACCCCCTTGGCTGCTGATCTAGGACACGATGCGTGATGCCTCATGCATCGTGCGCTCTCAACGGCCGAAGAAGGCCCCACGACCTGATGCAGTGCCCAGCAGGCGTCACCGCGATCATACGCTCCGCCTTGGCTTCGAAGCCGCGCTGCGAGTAGTACTGCAGCTGCCGGTCAGCTGCCTGGTCACCAAGATGCGCGCTTGACGCACCAGCGATGGAACCTCTGCGTTCAGGCTCACGCCTGCGCCGTGCTGGTCTGCTATCCGGATTGCGTGCTGGATCAGACGTGTGCCCAGGCCGCTGTTCCGGTGGGAAGAGGTTATGGCGAGGAGGGCTATATGCAGTGGTAGCTCGATCCCGGTCGGGCCGAAGGCGGCTTGGTCTAGTTGTTCTAGCTTGGGGAAGAACTGGAGTCAGTTCAGGCAGTGACAAGCGGCGAAGAGGGTCAGGAGGGGCGCTGCGATGGGTGGAATGTACGTCGGAAAACAGGACATGGCCATGGAATGACGCCTCATGGGCCTCGCGACGGCCAGTGAACACGATGGGACCACTCACAATCTTGTCGTGCCACTCCTGGATCTCTCCATCAATGCGATCCAGGATGTCCGAGGGACTGAGGTCAGCGGTGCATCGAGGCGGATGAGCTAGCCCGCACTCTGGAGCGTATGCGCGACCGGGCGGAACCACCAGCGCCGCCCCGCAAATCACCCCGTCCACCTTGGCGACGTACACGTCCCAGTCTGGGCGACCATGTTGCACCCTGTGCCGAAGCATCGCCTCGACTATGGACGCGTCGAAGCCCCCAGCGGCCTTGATCACGGCGTCTGCAATATTAGTCCCGGCCAGCGTGCCCGACACAGATGCACCGTGGCCGACGTACCGTCCCCAAAGCATTCGAGGAGGATGGACGTTGCCGATTCGACGTCGTCAGCTGCGAGTCAGTCGCTTTCGAGTGAACGGGTGTTGAGTCGGCCGCACCGCTCGGTCTCACGGAGAGCTTTGAGACGTGAACTGCGGCCGCATGAGCCATGACCCGCGCCTACAAGCGTGGATGTTACGCTTCACGATTATATATTGTATGGTGACAAAATGACGTCGAGCGATAATCTGCTCGACTGTGGAAAATTCAATGTGGCGGCGGGAACGGACAGGAACAGGCCCTGCGGATTCCCGGTCGAATTGAAGATCCCGAGCATGGCAGCTGTAATCGATCGCATCACGTACGAGTGTCTACAGGGCGTGACGATCACCACACAGCGCTGCCTCAAGGGCTACGTGCGACTGCCACGGTGCACGTTGTGCGCATTGATCGGACGGCGTTCTGCGTTGTTGCATGCAAACGGCTGGCGGAATGACGGAGCCCCGGAAGAGCGGCCCATCATCTGCCGGTGCAAGAGCAAGGACTGCCGACGCGTGATCATCCGAAATGGGGAATTTTCCGTTCCGCGTCGGTTGACTGTGGGGTCGATCACTACTGCCGCGAAAGGAAGCTAAAACCCCGCCCTGGCCCGACCCAACCGACATCCAATCGAAAGCGCGTGTCAAGTCCCCCTTCTTCTCATGCTTGCTTGTATGGAAGCATCTACAACCTCGAGCATGCATGCGCACCAGACAAGGCCGCAGGTCAGATTCAGTCGGGATGAGATGTCACCATGCAGCGAGGCGGTCATTGACATATTGGACGAATGGATGCAGATCAGGTGTTCTCGTTTGTAATAGTTAACCTTTTTTTCCCACGCGAGGGCAGAAGCCGAGGCAGCGGAGGATCAGGGCAACAGGGCACAATACCCACCACGCACCAAAGACCCACCTCTCGGAATCATCCCCACTCTGTGTCTCGGTACTTGTCCGCTCCCCCTTTGCATTATTTCCAGCAGATCCAGTCGGCGTGCGCAGTGCATCGCAAGTAGCTTGTACATCGCATCGACAGAGACCGACATCGACGACGGGACGCCAGGGCAAACAAGCCAGACGCGGTGGAATCAATAATAATCCGGATCCAGTACCGGAAGTGTCAGAGGCGCGAAAAGGGAGAGAGGGCAGCGAGGCCACCTGTCACCCAACCAGCCAACCAACCGCACATCATCCTGCTCTCGGCATATCCGATTCCCATACATCCTATACGACCTTCCATCCATTTCACACCGTTGCACACGCATACGACACACGGTGATCATACACGCACAAGCATACGAGGCGTGTCCAAGCAAGCAAAGCGACGGTCCCAACGCACGGCCGGGGGAGATCAGTGCTCGCCCACGAGCTCCGCTCGCCAGTCTCTGTGCCTAGCGCGAAAAGGGGCGAAACGCGCTCGACCAGGACGGCTGCATACCCTGGACACACACCTTATCATCACATTGCCATTACGATCATCTTCATCATCCTCATCACTCATCCCGTGCATATCACTCGCTGCGATAGTATCTGCTCTACCCGCCGACATCCCGACCACCGGCTGACATCGCGACCCTGTCCTGATACCGTCGGTCCGGAAACGAATTGGCCCTGTGTTTTGCAGCATCGGCCGACCGCTCCACGCTCGCTCGACGTCGTCCAAGCCTGCTGACACGGTTCAGCATAGCATAGCTGCGTCGTGGGGTCACCGACACGCCTCGACAAGTGGAAAGCACGTTTGCGCACGACACGACATATCGGCCATCACATCACGGGCAGCCGGGTCAAACGTGGATCATCGCGAAAGGGGGTCCTTTGACACCGTGTACATCACACATCTTGCTCAATTGCTTGCCATCCCCACACGCTTCGACCCTGCATCACGACGTGGGTCTGCCATCCGTAACGATCACGAGGACATCTTGACCTTTGCATCAAGCCTGAAGGCCCGCATCGACTGCACCCACTTCCATTCAAACGCCAGCGCCGCTGCTGACTCGTCCTCGACGTCGCGGAACGAAACGAGATCGGTGAAAGGACGGGCACTCGGTCGGACTCCCATCGAATCGGAGTAGACCTTTGCGCGTTACAGGGGCTCAATTCGACAACGGGGTGTTGAACGATACGGCCGAGGACTAGCACTGCAGTTGGAGAGCCGCACGAGGAAGGTGGGGTCCTGTTGAGGAGGCGATCTGGCGAAAAGTGAGTTCGAGCTCGTGTCTTTGACACTTTCCCGACATCCTATCCTCATCGTTGGGCCCATAATCATCCCCCGCATCCCTTCACGCACTGGTGTCCTTCTTTTCACGTGTGTGTGGCCGTGTCATCGCGCTCGCCAGGTTGGACCCCGCACTTGATCTGACGCTGACTGCCAGGCCATGGCCTTGCCCCATCCACCACCACTACCAGCACAAGTGCATCCGCCGCACACCGCGTCGATTGTCGTTGGCTCTCATCAGTCACATCATCCACACCCCGCCCACACGCACCCCCACTACACCATGCAGCAGCCTGGCGTATCGGGGCAGCCGATTCCCATCCAAATGGCCCAAACATATCCGCACCCATATACCGCTCTCCCCGCCAATGGCGCGCTCGGCAACCCTGCGATGGGCCGCCCGCCGCATCAACAACAACAACAACAACAGCAGCAGCAGATGATGGCGCAGCAACAACAGCAGGTCGCCATGTCGTCTCAGCAGGCCGCGCAGATGCAGGCTCAGCAGCGGATGCAGATCCAGCAACAGCAGCAACAACAACAGCAGCTGGCGGCTCAACAAGCCGCGGTGCAGCAGCAACAACAACATGCGGCCGCTCAACAGCAGGCAGCAGCTCAACAGGCGGCAGCGGCAGCAGCAGCAGCTCAAGCAGCTCAACAGGCTCGTCCACCCGTCCCGCCCTCGCCGCACCATCCCTCACCTTCCCCGCACCTCTCGCATCAGGGGTTCCCGACAAATGTCCATCCGCAACATTATCCTCACCCAGGCCAGCAGCCCCCGCAGCCTTCACCAGCGACCATGCGCCAACCACCCCCTCATCCTCAGCAGGGTCACCTGCAACATCCGGTGCACCCCGGACAGCAGGGCCCGCCAGGACCGCAACCTGGCCAGGTCAGACCGCCCCCGCCGCAACAGCATCCCGGGTATCAGCAACATCCGCCGCAGCACATGCAGCAGCAAGCCCAGCCTGGCATCAACGGCCTTTCGGCAGCAACACCGCAGCATATGCCTCAGCAGCCACCGGGGGTCCCGACACACCAGGGCTCGGACGGAGAGCAGTTTGGCATGTCGAGAGTTAGCAGCGGGTCGCAGCCTATGGGTGGCCACACGAGGCAAGATTCCGATGGCCTGTGAGTTGGAGGAATCTGGGTGGAAGGGCCCAGCTGACGTCCAGGCTGAAGTTGTATGTCCATGACTATCTGGTCAAGAACAACTTTCCCGCGGCGGCGCAACATTTCCAGGCGGAGGCGGGCCTGGGCGATCAGCGAGCGCCGATCAATGTGCAGGAGGGACTGCTGCACGAGTGAGTTTCGCGAGACGAGCCAGAGGAGAGGCGAGAGGCGAGACTGACCGTCAGATGGTGGTGCGTTTTCTGGGATGTGTTCACGGGAGGTAGACCGGGGCAGGTGGCGATGACGGCGAACGTGTATGCGGATGTGAGTTGCGGTTCGGTTTCCCCTTTCTGTCTCAGTGGACGGAGGGTTAGGTGGCTACTCGACTTCGCGACACACATAATTGAACAAAATTGGAGCGGACACTGATCCCAGACGATGAACCGGCTCAAGAGCATACGGCAGCAGCAACTGAGCATCGCCCCGCAGACGCCTACGTCGACGTACTCGGCGCCTGGCAGCACACCTCAAATGTCGCAGCAACAGGTGATGAACCTGCGGCAGCAGCAGGCCCAGGCCCAAGCTGTACATCCCAACGGCATGACGCAAGCGCAGATGGTGCAGCAGCAGCTGGCGCAACAAGCGGCACAGCAGCAACAACAAGCCGCCCAACATGCCTTGCTGCAGCAGCAACGGTTTCAGCAGCCCGGCCAGCCGGCACCTCCTCAACCGACGGCTTCGCCCGCACCACGGCCGCCTCCGGCTCCTGGCGGACAGCCTCATCCGATGTACCAGCAGGGAGGCCTGCAGCCGCCGTCCGCGGGCCCGAACCACCACTCGCCTGGTCAGCCCTCGCCGCATATGGGTCAACAGCCCCATCCTGGCGCGCACCCGAGTCAACCTGGTCAGCCCGCCAACTCTGTGATGCCCTCGCCGCATCCGAAACCAATGCGTCCGCCGCCGATGAACGGTCCCGGGCCGAACGGGCCTGCCTCGCAGCAACAGCCGCCAGGCATGAACCCGATGATGCGCGCGAGCACGCCTCAGCAGCAAATGGCGGCGCATCAGGGGTACGCCGCGCATATGGCCCAGAGCGGGCAACCGGGACAGCCACAGCCGGGTCAACCGGGTCCGGGACAACAGGGTCAACATCATCCGGGCATGACGAATGGCCCGACGGTGCAATCTCCCGCGCCCATGACGCCGCAACACCAGCAACAGATGTTGCATGCCCAGGCGCAGGCGCAGGCGATGCAGCAGCGCGCGCAACATGCGTTGATGCAGAATCAGCAGCAACAGCAACAGGCGCAGCAGCAGCACCAACAGCAGCAGCAACAGCAGCAGCAACA
>CAUG01000664.1:0-43984 GCA_000442785.1 Papiliotrema flavescens NRRL Y-50378
AACCAGCTGAGCTAAGGGACCCTGCTGAATTGATGTTTGACAAGGGTTTGTGGTGGATACAATTCTAGAAACACAACAGGGGCGAAGAGGCGGACAAACGGAATATGTATGGTCGTAGCTCAATGAATCAGATGTTGCGTGCTCTGAGGCTATTCCGTGCTGCTATGTGTCACTGTTGTGTGCTACTGCAGGTGAAGTGGGAAGTGAACGGCACAGGATGGAAGGAGGGCAGAGATGAGGTGAAGGAGGTGAATTGGAAGGAAAGCCGCCACTCCGCCACATGTTTGCCACTCGGCCGGAAGTCTCAGTTGTGGCCAAGCTTTGTAGATATTGAGACCCGGTACGGCGCCTCCGAGCATGGGTCGGAAGCTGATCAAGTGCGCATCTTGACAGTCGCTGGTGAGCCCGAATGCGAGCGACTCGGACGACGTCGTTTAACCCGCGCAAGAAGTCCGATATTCTGAGCGCTGCCGGCCTTCTCCGAGCGAATGCGCGTTACTTCCCTCTCGTCTCTTTGCGCGAAAGGGGTTGTCGGTTGGGGATTTGATCTTCACACACCCCCACCCGTCCTGATCTGCCTCGATGCAGTCATCGCCATGCCGGGTGACGCGTGCCAGCGCGTGGTCCTGACACGCTAGCACATCGTTGAAGGCTGGGCATCCGTAAGGTGTAACGTGAACGCCCGGTAGGCGGCGGTATCACTCTGCATCGGACGTATCGCAACGCTATGGTAAAGGTCGCCGGCGCAGGCTCACCCCGTAGGCCATGAACGAGTACGCGAAGAGGCACACGCGCTCCAAAGAGCACGGTCGACTACTTCTGCACCGGACCGTTCGGCACGGGGGAGCAGCCTGCAGTAACTTTGGGCCTGAGCGACGGTGACAAAGAGCATGGCGGGCATGCGATGTGCAGCAGGTGCTACCGCAGCACGCTTGTGTATTACGCCGAGCCACACTCTCGTCCATGTCCGACCAAAGATGCGCGCGTGGAGTATGAGCAACACCTCGACGACGGCCGGACGCGACTGCACCCACGTGCGGGACGTCGCGGAATCGGACATGGAGCGTCAACTCGGGCTTGGGCCGGACCACTTTCCGGGCGGCTAGTCACCATCTCCGGCCACAAGGGTACCACGACCTTCAGACCCCACGGTCTCGCCTCCCCAGGAATGTCGCAGATATCTCATTCGTCTCAGCCTCGCGCTCGCTCTCGCCCCCTGCCTACTTGCCCCTTCCCCGTCCTCTACCCCTCCCTCTCCCCCTGTTCGGTTTCCGCCCGCCGTTCCCACCGACGAACAACCGCTTCTGCACGACCTCGACCTCATCTTTGTCCGCCCCGCCCGTACGACTGACCCCGCCGCTGCTCTCTTCGCGGCCTACGCGCGCCGACCCGGCATCGTCGCTGTGCTCGGGCGTCATGACCCCGCCGGGGGGGCTCGAGCCGGGCCGCATAGGCGAGGGCGAGGAAGGGCGGGAGGAGGCAGAAGATGAGGGGACGGAGGGGCCGGCGGCTTGGGCGGACGTTTTCAAGTGGGGCGAGCGGGTGTTTGTGTGTATAGGGAGCATTGAGCTGATGTGAGCGGGTGAGCGGAGCGGGCAGGAGATGGCTTCGGGATCTTGGTTCTTGTGAGGAGGGAGGAGGGCCTGGAGGCAACAGGCGAGGTTCGCCTTTGACGAGGCGCCACATCGTTGTCCCGGAGCCGCGTCTTTGTCTGGAGGACAGCGGAATTCCAAGCAGAGGAGGTGAGGCTTGATCGATCCCGCTGGGTCTTGACACTCAACACTCACTTGCCGACTTCCCGACCAATCTCCTCTATCCGTGCACGTTGTTCGCCCGTCAAGCCGCCTTGCGGGGCGTGGTCGACCGCTCCGTACCCTATTGGTCCATCTGCCGAGATGATCGAGTCGGGCCGGTGGGGCGGGATGAGCGCTGCGGACTCGGCGGTCTGTCGTCAGCTTCAGCCTGACTAGGGCGATTCGAACGGGAGCAGCGTCGAGCGATCAAGCACGCAAGGCACGATGTTGGAAGGGGATCAAGAACGGGGTTCAGCACGCACCGAGGCGTTGTCTTTCTCAAGACGAGAGCGGGGTCCACAGCACGGCAACCAGTCAAAGACGCCCATGCTACGAGCGGGTTTGGCCGGTCAGAGAAGCGGAGTGTGCGGTGAGTGCGATGCGGATACGCTGCCGATGGAGTTGGCGGCTCGAGGGGTTCCGTCCAGATATAAGGTGGTGGACCTATCCTTTTGCTTCTAGGCGGGGGGTTGTTGACTCGTCGAGATGTACGCTGGGGCCAGAAAAACGTGAGAAGGAGCTGAAGATCAAGATGAGAATTCGCTGTGTCGGCCCGAGTCGTGCTTGTGTCAACACGGGACCATTTCGCCGTCATTCACTGCTATACCTGCCATATCCGGTAATTATAAGTCGCGCTGCCAACGTCTATTGCTGTCGTCAAGGACTGGGGACAAGGCGTTCTTTGACTACTTGCACCCGAGCGTCAGTGTACTATTCATGCAGCAGCGGCAGCGTGCTCGTCTTCGATCAGCGTGATGAACAACAAAACACGGCCCGACCTCCTTCTAGAACATCGAGATCTGCCCGGATGGCCTACGCCCTAGGAGACATGATCGAACGACGGCAGAGTGGGGGATCACGGGCCGAGGGTGGGGGTGGGGGATGGCTGACTCGGGTGATTGGATGCAGCCGGCTGCCCCATCACGATGACAGATGACAGACTTGCCAGCTCCAGAAATGCACAGCATGGCCATCAGCAACGTCTGGATCGATAGCGCGTCCAACCTGATAGACACCTCGATCACCCTCGCTCGTGCGCGATTCTCCGGCTTCGAGAGCGTTTATGGCGACGTCTTTCGACGATTCAGCGCCTACCCCGAGTGTAGGCTTACAAGCGCGATCGACACGAATAGGACCCAGCTCACCTCGCTGCGCTTCGCTAGGCCGTAGAAACTGTATCCCCGGACAAAAGGCCTCGCACACACGGGCAGAAGGCCGGCCGACGAGTGCTACACAGTCCCGCACTGTGAACACATCCAGCTTCAACACCCTCATCGCCACGTGCTTGACCAGAAGTCGAAAGCCCGCGCCTGTGGAAGAGGCCGACTCTGGCGCTACAGCGAAGAGCCGTTTTGCGGCCGCGACCGCGACCGGCGGGCCTTTGAGGGTCCGAATTGCCCGAAGATCTTTCCTCGCCGACGGCACGCGACTGAGTGGTAGCACATCCCGCCGGTCCCCTCCTTTCAGGCTCGATCTGACGTCAGGACCGCGTCAGGAAGACGCACGATCTCGCTCCTCTCGGCAGTGGCGCCGAGCGAGGCCTTCTGGCCCTTCTCGCCGAGAGTTGATTGCGTACGAGCGGTTGGCGTGACTGTGGGACCGCCGGACTACATAACGTCCCCCAAAGAGTGGACCACACCGTACTCGCCACTATCTCACCATGCCCGAGCACTGCACGGGCGATACTCTGTTCGTCAATCCGACAATCATCTCTGGCGACCCGTCGGAACCGCCATATAGATCCTCCCTGCTCGTCTCCGAGGGCACCGTTTGCGCCATCTCGCCGACCCTGGACCCGTCGACAGCGGAGGCAAGCACGCGGGTGGTTGACTGTACGGGCCTGTACCTGTGCCCCGGCTTCATCGACTTGCACGCCCACTCTGACTTGTACCTCTTGACGCATGGAGCGCACGAGGCCAAACTCTCCCAGGGCGTCACGGTGAGTCTGCCTCCAGCGGCAGTCTCGCTGAATGTAGACCGAGGTGGTTGGCCAGGATGGCATCGCCTATGCCCCCGTCGAGACGTCCGAGCAGATGCAGGCGATCCGCGAGCAAATCGCTGGGTGGAACGGCAACCCTTCGGAAGAGGAGTTGCAGAAGCTGCACGAAGACGAGGGTATACGGGGCATGTTCAAGTGGAGGAGCGTGGGCGAGTACCTGGATACGCTGGAAGCATGCGGTGTGGCCACGAACGTCGCGATGCTGGTTCCTCAGGTGCGCGCGCTGCCCATCTTCGTCGACTGACTCCAGGGCAACCTCCGCATGCTTGCTTGTGGACCGTACGACCTCCAGGCGACGGGAGCGCAGGTGGCTCGGCAGGTCGAGCTGCTGAGGAGGAGCATGGACGAGGGGGCGATTGGCATGTCCAGGTGAGCGCGTAGCCTTGCGATCGTGCCTCGTACTGAGGCGAGATGCTAAGTGCAGCGGACTCACGTACACCCCCGGCATGTATGCAAAGTCCGCCGAGCTCGCCAGGCTCTGCAAGACCCTCGCGGACGAGTACCCCGGGGCGTACTACGCCCCTCATCATCGATCGTACGGCCGCGGCGCCATCGAGAGCTATGATGAGATGTTGCAGCTGTCAAGAGACACCGAGTGTCCTGTCCGTGCGTGCCCACTCATATATCCCCGTTCTCGCGGACTCCCCGCTGACCGTGTAGATCTCACGCACGCGACGCTCAACTTCCCCGACAACAAAGGCCGGGCGCCCGAGCTCCTCGCAATGGTCGACAATGCCCGCGCCCGCGGAAGCGATATCACGCTCGACTCGTACCCGTATCTGCCAGGTTGTACGACCTTGGCCGCGCTCCTGCCCTCCTGGGCTTCTGCAGGCGGCCCTGCCGAGACGCTCAAGAGGATCGACGATGTGCTCGCTCGGGAGAAGATCCGCGTGGCGATGGAGGTGGACGGTTGTGATGGGGCGCATGGGGTGCCTATGGACTGGTCGTGGATACAGGTGAGCGCTTAAAATCCTTTCGATGCGAACATCGTCGCTGCTCTTGGCCTCCGAGAGATGCCCTGCGCGCCGGCACTTCCACCAGATCGCAAAGGTCCTTCCTGCCAAAGGCTTTACGGCAAGACTTTCGGAAATGGCTGAATTCAGGTCGCCACTTGCTCCGACAGCACGATCGCGCACTACTCCGAGCGGTACATCTCCGAGATCGCCGAGACGGAAGGCCAAACCCCCATCGAGGTCTACTTTGAAATCCTGACGAAAGACCGCCTTTCGACTAGCTGCCTCATGCATATCGGGCACGAGGAGAATGTGCGCCTGATCATGCAGCACTCGACGCATTGTGGCGGAACCGACGGAATCCTGCACGGCGCGTGCACCCACCCAAGGAGCTACGGCACCTTTCCACGGTTCATCGGTACGTCACGAGCGCTCGCGGTGGCTCACCCTAGGACACTACGCGCGCGACGAGGGGATCATGGCCATCCCTGAGATGATCTCGCATCTGACGTCCCGCCCCGCCCGCCGCATGGGCATCTGGCCGCATCGGGGCTGTGTCGCCGAGGGATCAGCGGCGGATCTGGTCTTGTTTGATCCGGCGGCGATTCGCGATATGGCGACGTACGAGGAGCCGAAGCGGGTGGCCGAGGGGATCAGGATGGTACTTGTGAATGGGGAGGTGGTGTGCGAAGATGGTGTCGTGGTCGGCAAGAAGGCGGGCAGGGTTCTGCGAAGGGTTGCGGGTGGGCGAGTCCAATGAGCCATGACACAGGAAGGATGGCGCGCAGATTGGTGTGGCAAGTTGGCGAAAGCCACAGTGATGGGGTGTCCGCTGTATGTCCAGGGTACGGCTATATATATCATTGTTCATCTGTCATCGCTCATGATCTCTGCTCGTTTCATGCATGCTTGTATCCTTTGCTGGTCACCCTGGCTGGACATGAAGCGTTTGATCAACTTTACACCGTTCGGGCTGAATCATTTCCCATTGCCCTCTCCATTGGAGATGCGACCATCCGGCCATGGGAAATTATTCCACCACAGTCGGAGATCCGCTCATGAATGTGACAAGACGTCCCGGCTCGTTGGAGACAGTCATCCCCGTTGGAGATATTTCGGTGGCCTGCGAAGCTGTACAGCCGTCGACAAGCCCACGCAAGACCCTCGCGAAAGGTATAAAGGTGCAGAAGACGATCTGTCCGGATCCAAATCAGCCTCCAGTTTACCGACCCATCGGCCAGATCCGACGAGAACCGCCAATTGACGTCCACGGTCCGCCCCATACACGATATCTCGGCGCAACTTCTTTGCCAGTCATTTTCTCATCAGCATCATGCCAGTCGATACGAGCACCCCGCTGGACCTGCTGATGCTGCCGTCGAAGGATGCGCTGCTTAAAGCGTTCAGGGGCAAGTCGATACATTCGCTGCGCACGCCAGCGGCAGTGATCGACCGGGGCGTTTATGACCGCAACTGCGAGCGAGTCGTGAGCGAGACGAAGCGGCGGGGCATGTTGTTTCGCGCACACATCAAGAGTGGGTGGGCGAGATAAAAAGCGGCTCAGGTGGCCCGGGCACAACGTCGTCAGTCCCGCTGAAAGTAGCACACAAAACTCTCGAGGGCACGAGGCTGCAGTGCGAGGCCGCCGGAGCCGTCTCCAAGATCATCTGCTCGACGCTTGTGGAGGTCCATCAGGTCGTCGCTGGCGGACTAGTAGACGAAGGTCTAGTCGATGATGTGAGTATGCGACGAGCTTGCTCAAGTCACCGCGCTGCGTCGAGTCCTGCAGCAATGGTTACTCCTTGACATAGAGTCCTGCGAGAGAGCTGACGGCAGATCCTGTACAGCATGCCCATCGCTGCGGACAGGATACACGACCTTGCTTCCCTGCAGTCGCAGATCGGGTCAAAAGGGACCATACGGGTGATGGTGGACCACCCGTCGCAGGTCATTGCGCTGGACGAGTATAATGCCAGAGGAGGCCGAAATCAAGCGTGGGGCGTGTTCGTCAAGGTGGACGGGGGCGGACGGTAAGCTGAGGCTACGGAAGACAAGCACGCTAGCTCACGCCCAGCCGAGCGGGTGTTCCGCCAGAGTCGGAGCAGATGAAGGAGCTCCTGCGGTCGATCAAGTCCGCTAAAGCGGTCGAGATCTTTGGCTTCTATTCTCGCGCGTCGCAAGGCTGCTGCAGATATCGCGATGTGCACACTGACGCGCAGACTTTGGGCAGTCGTACGGCGCGGACTCACTGGATTCGGCGACGGATTACTTCCAAGCCGAGGTGGGATGCGCCAATTCGGCCGCACGGCTCGCGAGGCATCTGGGGCTGGAAGGGGAATGGGTGTTGAGTGTGGGCGCTACGCCCACCGCACACGCCGCAACGTCTGGCCCGGTGGATGTCGACGGGCTGGAAGGGTCTCTTGAGCTGTACGTCTGCTTCGCCGAAGGCTTGAACGAAGGCGTCAGGCTGACTGCAGACACGCGGGCAACTACTGCATCACCGACCTCCAGCAATACGCGACGTCCCTCGTCCCGCCCGCACACCTCGCGTTGACCGTGCTCGCGAGTGTCATCTCGCTGTACCCACACCGGGATGAAGCGCTGTGCGACGCGGGCGGGCTGGCCGTCTCAAAGGACACGGGCCCAATAGCGGGTTACGGCGACGTGATCAGCCCGAACGGGTATGGCTGGCGCTTGGGCAAGGTCAGCCAGGAACATGGCATATTGGTGCGGCGGCAGGCGGAAGACCGCGGTGTGGAGCTCAAAGGGATGGAGCGGGTTCGCGAGTTGAGGCCCGGCGATAGGATCCGGTTTGTCCCACAGCATGCGTGCTTGGTCCTCGCTGCGCAGCCTTGGGTGTATGTGGTGGATGGCGGGGACGAGGTGGTGGATGTGTGGGTGCCGTGGAAGGGGTGGTGAGGGGTGGACGAGATCCAAGACGTCCTGCTCGGGCATATGAAAGTGAAGAAGCACTCGATTGTATCTCAAGTCAGTCGTGTTCGCCTTCCTCTACCATGCATCGGCTATGTGGTTTGTGTCTCCTCCGTCTAGATTCGGACCGACTCTGCCCATCAGCTATCCGTCCGGCAAAAGGTATCAGAGACCAGGGCTCGTACAGCGAGTGAACGGCCCAACTCACCCGTCTTGACGACCTTTTGCAGGTCCTGCTCCACGCCCCAGACATGCGCCCGCAGGTCCAGCAGCTCGAGGTGCAGTCCATCGTACACCTTCTTCATCTCCCCTCGGACCTTTCCGACGTCGTCCTTCTGTGCGCTGGCGCCCTTGAGCGCCGCGAGCTCCTTCTCGACGGCTTGCAGGCGGTCCAAGTGGGAGGTGATCTGCGGGTCAGCTCGGCTCTAGGTGCTCGTCGATTTAGTGATGAGAAATCGCGTAGAATGCGGAAGGAGAAAGGCTCAGATTGTAGAGGAACGTGCCTTGCCGGTGCCGAGCTGAAGCTCCTCGACGCTGGCCAAGAGCAGGCCCGAGGCGACCTTGGATTCTTGTTGCAGGTAGTAGAGGGACAGGCCGGACGCGACCGAGAAGCCGAAGAGCTGCGGGTTAGCTTGGGCCTCAGCTTGCCAATTTCTCCGGCGACCATGCCGACTTGTTGGGCGCGCATACAGTGCACCAAGCGCTGCGGTGTGTGTCCACACAGAGAAGGTTGAAGTCAAAGGCATGTGGGAATGAATGTCGGCCGACGTACGAATCCAAGAATACTACAAGTTAGCTTTGCGCATGAGACGAGATCGAGCCGCTCACCCTCCCCTGTATGTCAGCGATGCGTACATGATGGGTGATGCGTTGTTGAACTTGGCAAGCCAGATCGAATGGGACGCTGGCTTAAAGACTCACCTAAAACCCCCGCTCCTCCTAGGAACGGATCCGACGGTCCCGACAGCAGACACCTCTTCCCTCACCACCGGGCTGGTCGACAGCCATCGGGCGGACCTGAGCGAGATCCTCGCGAGGGTGGAAGGAGTCGTTCGGCCAAGCATGATTGTGCTATTGTTTTGTTGTAGTGAAAGCTAGCAAAGGCAGGATGGAAGTGGAATAGGGAAATTAGGTCCGACTGGTGTTCGGGGTTGACCGGCAAAAGTCAGTAGTAGTCGCAGCAGTCGTCACTAGCGCTGATATTGAAGCCCGTGCATCCCTTCTTCCCCTTCCCTCTCCAGGTTTCACAATCGTACTTCATCAGCTTACCGTACACCTCCTACTATACTGTCTCGGCACCACTCTTCCGGCTCGATCGATAGCTAGCGAACGCCTCTCGAGCGGGACGCTTTCTCGGCGCCGCGCCCGAAATCAAAGACATACACGTCCGGTCAGATCGACAATCGCCCTTCCAACGGACCTGCCGTCCTCGGCTCCCCGCTCCTCTCGCTGTCCATATACGACCCGACTACTGCATCGTAGTACATCGCGTCGACTGTGCGCATACCGTTGCACGCTTAGCGCTGTCTCGCTGGTGGGCGAGCCCGGCCACAGCCGTCTAGAACCCGGTTCGGGCGCTTGTCAGCGATCAAAGGGCTCAGCACTGGCGATACGTTTGGACGAGTACGACGGACGGATTCACATCGGTTTCTGAACGATACCGCGGAGTCTGGACGGAGCGGGGGTATGTTCTTTCCAGGCCGGCTTGGGGAGAGCGTCGCGTCTGATGCCAGGCTAGATCTGGCCGAGCACCCGGCCCGACGTCGAGGGGGTCGGTTGGCCCGCTGAGTTCGAGACGGAGCCGACATCTCGTGGACCACTCTTGTGCGCAACACCGATCGACGGTATATAGCGACCTAGCCGCTCTTGCTGCCTCACCCTTGCCGCCAGGATGTACGCTCGTCCGTCCCAGCACACCCAGCATGCCCAGCAACATGTCACTCACCCGCACGCCCTCTACCAACAGCAACAGTCGTCCCCCTACGTCTCGGCCGCGACCGTCCCATCGCATTACTTCCAATCCCACCAAGTCGGCGTGGTCGCGGGCCAAGCGTCCGCCGCCAACACCCACCCCCAGCTGCCTCAGCTACACGCCTATCCACATCTACAACTGCAATACACCTACCCCTCACCCTTGCAGACCTCTCATCAGCCACCCGCTGGGCAGACGCATCCGGTGTACGTGCAGCAGGCGGCTCATACCCAGCAGGCGCAGCTGCAGCAGCAGCAACACGCGCAGTCGCAGCAGGGATACCGGGCTATCCCCGCGCCGCAACAGCAACACGCTCAGATATTCACCCAGACTGGCCACCTACAACCCCGCGTGCAGGCGTATCGGCCTGGTACGCTGGCAGTCGCAGGCCATCCACCTCGAGCGCCGAGCCCGCTCGCGCACCAGGTCCAAACGGCGCAGAACGGGCAGCATCATGATGTCCAACAAGCGCAAGTGGTGCAGCAATCGCAGGCCGTTGTCACGCCTCGACCTCCGAATGCGCAGACTCGCTCGACGCCTCAACGCGCCCCCTCGCAGGTGCAGATCCCCATCTCGCAGCCGCAGGCCCAAGTCCAACCGACGCAACCTACTGCACAACAAGCACAACAGCAACAAATACATCAGCCGCCTGCCCCGACCGTCCCACGCCAATCGTCGTATAACACCCGGACGAGATCAGCCTCGGCTCGAGCCACCAGCGTCACCGTCAATGGCGTCCCGGTGTCGGCAGCCACCGACTCTTCGATGCCGCCTCCATCTCGCGGTGGCAGCCCGGCAGGCCCCTCTCCGGCAGTCGGCGAAGTGGAGCCCTCGCAAGCTTCGCGAGGGAACAGCCAGTCTGCAAATGGCGACGCCGTACCGGAAGCAACAACGGAAGATGCGGAGATGGCAGACGGGACGGCTGCCGGCGCAGGCGAGGCTCCTACCTCGGCCGAGGCGGACGCGAAGGTCCAGGCGCCGCCGATGTTCCCCTACTATGGCAAGGAGGTGGTCCCAGTCTATCTGCCCGGCCAGGAGCCGATAGGAATCGGCCTCGGATACGGGCTACCGGACGCATATGGTGGATTCGGGGTCGCCGTGGGCGGGGGATACTTTGAGGACGTCAAGGGAGGGATGGACGGCTGGCTGGACAACGAAGGATATAACACCGAGTGAGTCTCGTCTCATTTCCACTTTCGTGTCGATGGTCATGGGTGCGAGGAAGGTCCTTTACCCTGTGCGCGGCTGCTCGAGGCGAACATGAAAGGACATCTCATCCAGAGGATATATCCTTTGTCCGTCAGCTGTTGGACCAGACAACTCTCCCTCTCCTCCCTCTCCTTCTTTTACTTTCGTCTAATGCTTCACTGTGCATTTGAGGAACAATCGCTGATGGAATTCCTCATTTTCTCTCCATCCTCTGCCATACCGTCCGCCCTCTCGTCTACCTATCAACCCGGCTCTGCCCTCATCCTGCCTCAATCTGCTCGCCTGCTCGGATCGCCATACGATCTGCACACGGCGACATCACTTTATGATGCGAACTTTGACGATGCTGCACCGCCAAACCACTCGATCACGATACCGCCCATGACTGCCGCTGCGATGCTTGCAACTGCGACTTTACGAAGCAGCCCGTTGCTCCAACCTGGCAGCGCCGTCGATGCCCTGAGCTTCTTCCGGGAATCCTTGAGCGGCATGGTGGTGAGTCCTCTTGATCAGCGTCCGCGGGATCACGTGCGTGTCGGCGATCTGACATCAGGGCGGGACCATGGCGGAGTGGAGCGATTTTGTCGAGGAGCATTTTGATGAAGGAGCGAGGCTACAGCTATCCCTATCATCGACGTCGTCCGGCCTGAAGCTATACGGTGCGTGCGCCGAGGGAGTCGCACATGGGCTCGGCGCTGATACCAGACCTGCCATCGACCTCGCTCGCGCGCTTCTTCTCGTCCTTCCCAGCTTCCCACCGATCCACCGCGCTCAACCTCCACCCTCAGACTGAAAGCCCGCTGTGGTCGCCTCCGCAGTCTCCCACGACCGAGATGCCGTACAATGCGCTCCCGCGGCACGGTGTCAAAGTCGAGAGCGAGGGCGAGTGGCGTTGGTCGTATGCTATGCCATCCGCTGCGGGTGCGGGTGCGGGAGTACCGAGACCCGCTCGCTCTGTCAAGGAGACAAAGGAGGTGGTGTGGAAGGTCCGGCTCCAAGCGACGTTCGTGCCGGTGCTGCATGAGGGAGTGCTGAAGATGGAGAACCTGGAGGTTATGGTGGACGAGTGGGCAGTGTCATCACGGAGAGCGTTCGACCACGAGAGAGTCCTTCGCACTGCGCCTGTGCCGGTGAGGGGGGGAAGTGTGATCGGCGAGTGGGGCCTGCCGGGCAAGGTGATGCGGGTACTGGATATCCTCGAGGGGATGGAGGAGATGCTGGGCGTGGTGGAAGCTGCGCAGGGCATGGCGCCAAGAGGTGAGTCCGTGGTGGAGAAGACAGGATCAGCGGCAAGAGGGTGTCACGAGTGCTGATCGCAGATGCCCTGCGCGAGCTGACGGTCGTGCGCAGCCCGAACGATCTCGGGACACCTTTGACGAGGTCGCCCGCAGATGCAGCGGCGCGGATTGGCGATACGGCGCTGATGAGCGCGGCGGACGCGGTGGCGAAGAGGTCGCCTGTGAAGTACAACTCGCCGTTGAAGGTGTTGTCGGATGTCAAGGTCTTGTCGCCGATTAAAGCCAGTCCGGAGAAAGAGGCCGAGTCGGTTGGGGAGGTGATCGAGGTTGAGCCAGATACGATTACGGCCTCGGCGCGGGATGTCGAGATGGCCTAGCGGGGTCGCGCGGGAAGTCGCACCTTGATGATTTGTCTTGGACGTATGTGGTTAGCGTTGTATATACGACTGCATAGCACGCATGAAGTGTCTGATGTGTTGTTTGGGCTGGGCTGCAGGATGCGATTGGAACTGAGGTATCATGGATACAGTACATGCTTATCTTGTTCTCCGGCCAGGGGATCACAGCGGAAACGAGGATCTCGTCCGGCTACTGTACATACAACAGGGTCCAGCACCTCAGTTCTCGTAACGGTCCAAATCCATCCTATCATCACTCTCGCGGTACTGCTGCAGATCCGAGTCCAGAGTATACCTCAGGGCCTCGCGCTCTTTGACAGACAGCCTCGTTGACCTGTCCCAGTCTCGATCCGCGTGCTGCGGCGCCTCGTACGGCTTGAAGAAATACTTTGCGCGTAGTGGCTCCAGGGACTTGTGGATGGCGATCAATTCGAGCTCGTCCGGGGTGATCGTGAACCCTCGGTAGATCGCGACGAAGGTGATTGGGGTAGGCCGTCCGTCGAGTACCGACTGATCGACTGCGGTCAGGTCGGGATCTTTCGGTGTCTCGTCTGAACTGAGGGCCTTTGATCAAGCTGGGACTCACACTCAGTCACCGCATGCGTGCCCACGTTGTTCACGAATGTGACTTCCGCCATCCACTCGCTCGCGGAGATCCGGTGGTCGATGAACTTGGAGATGAGGCCGATCTGCGAGGCGAGGAGGTTCTTCAAGGCTTTGGGCGAAACCGTCCGCGGCAGCGGGTAGACGAGTATGCGGCTCTTGACCCCGAACGGAGCGGTGGTGGCGGGCGCGGAGTTGACGGTCATCGTGGAGGAGATGAGAATTGCTGAACTGGAACTGTGAGGTCGACGCGCTGGTAGCGTGATTGAGTGTTTAATGCACTGGGAGTGGTAGCTGATGAAGCCAACAAGAGTGGGGAATGGTGAAGACTGATACGTGTCGTCGTTCTGATGAGTACACCCATGGGGCGCGAACAGGTCAGTGCGTCCGCTCGAAGAAACAGGGCGCAGAGCGTCGCTGCCGGTCTCGTCTCTTGGACACGCACGACACACACGACGGCGCCCTGTGATCAGCGTCGGGCACAGGCACAAATTGCCCGGTTGACCATCCTTTCGATCTGCAGCCCAAACCTTCGGGACTGATTAATCAACGTACACCACAAGCAAGATCGCGCTCGGCTTCATATCATCGGCACAATCAGTAGATTGCTTCTGGCTTTGCTACAGAGCCGACCGCAGGCGGTGTGCTAGGTGGTCTGCTCGAGACCTTGTGGACGCTCGTTTCCTCCTCGCCGCCCTCTTCCGGGTTTTAACGCTCCCCTGCCTCTGCCCCACCACCTCCTTCTGCCTGATCACGACGTGACCGCCCCGCCTCATCCCCAATTCATACCCCGATCCCATCCTCCTTTGGTGCGCGGCCACGCACTCCTCTGGTCGAAGCGTTTATCCCCGAGGGACAAGCAGCACGGACCACGTCGGGCCTGCATCAACCCGGCACAGATCGACTGCGATCAGCGCCGTTCACCATCGCCGTGTCACCGTTCCCGATGGGGACGTGGTGACTCACACTTGCGACACGCGCGCGACGCGTCGTCCCGCACAAACCATACCTCCGCAGCGACCTCGCTCGGGGTTACGCAGATCATCGTCGCGGCGCGGACGGGCCCGATCGTCGACTGCATCAGCTCGCGCAGGTGCGATGGGGGGATATCCCCGGGGAAGGGGTAGATGATGATCTTGTTGCTGCGCTCGATGACATCCGGATGATGCATGGCCCGGTGATGCGAGTCGGGTCTTTGGTGCACGATTTCTGGTGGAGACGAATGGCCGTTGTCGACTCGGGCATGAAAAACCGGTTGTCCATCCTCGCAGGTGACGTATGTGTGACGATCCGATGCAATTTCGGCTTCGTCTTGGTCCCATCTGGTCATATCCGGCTTAGGCTCTGGCGATAGGGTATCGGGATGTAGTCGGCCATGGCGATGATACGGTCGGCCAAGATGTTGCCATGGCCGAAGCTTGTTCATATCCCGGTCGGTCAAGCAGCGATCCGTGTCAGTCAACCAACGTTTCATCAGACCCGATGCAAACATCAGTTCTCTCTCCCTCACCATGCACGAGCAGATCGTCGTG
Organism: Papiliotrema flavescens NRRL Y-50378; assembly: GCA_000442785.1. Classification (NCBI taxonomy): domain Eukaryota; kingdom Fungi; phylum Basidiomycota; class Tremellomycetes; order Tremellales; family Rhynchogastremaceae; genus Papiliotrema; species Papiliotrema flavescens. The sequence goes on from CAUG01000664.1 coordinate 14,629, forward strand.
CCTATCACAACGCAGCAGCAGTCTACCAGTGCCCTCGCTGTCTGGCTGTCTGTACCATGCTGTCCACGCTCGGTCATGCTCAAAACAGAGATACAATCGAATCGAGCTGGAATTGGCTGTTGGGCTGTTCGACGAAACACATCCGCGGCCCCGGTTCGTGGCTTCGTGGCGCTACACGTAATTCCGCCTCACTCCCGGCGCCTTCAAGCGAACCCAAGCGAACCTCCCCGCCCTGGACAGGATTCCGGTGAAATGTCTTGCTCAGCGCCCGCGCCCCGCGCTCTAGCGAGGAACGACCGCGTAGAACGTATGCATACGCACTCTTGCCGCCGTCAGCTGCTTCCCGACGGCAAAGCAACGCAGCTTAGCTGTATGCGCCGTCGGGGTCGCCGCGCCAGGCGGCCGGGATGGCGCAGACGCAATGAGGCAGGAAGGGTCAGCCGTAATTGCCCATAACGACGTCTTGCCTCAAACGCCCCGGGACAAACCTTATAACCTGGCATCATGACATTCCGGTGGACCTGGATCGACACGGACCTCGCGCACGCAGGGCGTGAGCCTCGCCGCACGGCCATGCAGCCTTGTCATGAGTGCATACTATTACAAAGACGATCGCGAATCTACCGCGCACACTATCATCCGAGTCCGAATCCAGCCACCATGAGCGCCCTCTCTAACCCTCCAGCGCGACCTTCTCGACGGCCTCCTTGAAGATGCTCAACGCCTCGTCCATCTCCTGCTCGGACACGACCAAGGCAGGGATGAAGCGGATGGTGTCGAAGCACGACGTCGTCAAGATCATGAGGCCCTTGTCGAGGCAGTACTTTTGCACGCGCTTGCCGATATCCTTGGGGATGACCGCGCCCTCCGGGAGGCCCTCGTGCGTGAGCTCGTCGTTGGCAATCCGGAACTCGACCGCGGACATGAGCTGTCGTCAGCGGGCTCTCAGAACAATTCAGGCGCGACTCACTCCGACACCGCGGACCTCGGCGAAGAGGTGCTTGGTCTTGGGCGCCTGGGCGAGCTCATTCAGGCCGGCGTACAGCTGCTTGCTCCTCGCCGCGACGTTGCCGGCAATGTCCTCGGAGCGGAAGACGTCCTGCGCGGCGACGCCCGCAGCGCACGCCACGGCGTTACCGGCGTACGTGCCGCCGAGGGATCCGGGGTCGAGCTGGTCCGTGACGGCCTTGTTGGCGACGATACCCGAGATGGGGAAGCCGTTGGCAATGCCCTTGGCGAAGATCATGATGTCGGGGCGGAGGCCCTGGGTGTGCTCGGCGGCAAAGTACGTGCCGGTTCGGAAGAAGCCGGTCTGGACCTCGTCGATGATGAGCATGATGCCGTGCTTGTCGCACACCTCTCGGAGGTGGTTGAGGAAGGCCGGGGGGCACGGCACGTATCCGCTGCGCGTCAGCGGGAGAACAAGTAGGGGAAGTCGGCTTCGACTCACCCCTCGCCCTGGACGGGCTCGATGATGATCGCCGCCGTGTCCTTTGGCGCGACCTGCTGGCGCAGGACCATGTCGAGCTGGTGCTTGGCCTGGCGGACGACCTCCTCCTCGGACGTGGACGGGACCACACCCAGCGAGTGCCAGTACGGGTACGCGGTCGCGTATACTCCGGGCTGGGGTCAGCTACAGCTACTGGCCGCACGTGTGCGCAGGAAGCGTCGAGCTCACCATCAGCGGGCCGGTGGACTGGGTGTAGATCGTCTTGGAACGGGTGATGGCGCCCGAGCCGTACGTGCGGCCGTGGTATGCGCCCTGGAAGCAGATGATGTTTTGTCGGTTGGTGACCTTTCGCGCGACCTTGATCGCAGCCTCGACGGCCTCGGAGCCCGAGTTCCAGAAGAAGAATGAGTCGAGCGACGGGTGCGGCATCACGGGCAGGAGGCGCTCAATCAGCTGGAGGTACGGCGAGTGGAAGGCGATCGAGCACTGCAGGTGCACGAGCTGCGAGACCTGCTCGGCTGCCGCGGCCGACACGGCGGGGTGGCAGCTGCCGTCAGCTTATGTTGCTGGTGTTGAGGAGCGCGACTCACTGGCCGAGGTTGGTCACTCCGATACCGGCGGTGAAGTCGAGGAGGCGCTTGCCCTCGGACGTGAAGAGCTCGAGGCCCTTGCCCTTGACGATGACGTGCTCCATGAGCCGTCCGAGCCCGTGCGAGATGTGCTGGTTGCCAAACTCGGCCCATTGCGTCGAGGTCCTCACGGCGGTGGGCATCGTGGTGTCGTTGAAGTCTTGGTCGGTCGAGTCTTGCTTGAGCTGCGCGAGGGGCGAGTGGGCGGGCCGGGCGGTGGACAGCGGGCGCGACGAGCGGACGAGGGTTTTGGTAGAAGTGGGGATGATGCGGCGGAGCGACATGGTGGTGCGGTGGTTTATATACAATAGCGAGCGAGTGCGATCTCACGGATAACGGAACACTGTCGCGGCGGCTAGAAAGAGGGCGGGCGGGGTAGTGTACGAACGCACGGATAAGGGTTGTGCGAAGGGGAAAAGTTGGCTACGAGTATGCACAAGATTGCCGGGAGGGGTGGGAAGGGAAGGGGGATAGGATAGGATAGGATGCAGTAATGCTCGCTTGGTCCGATTTCAGCCAGATAAAGCGCATGACCTGTTTGTTGAATGACACCTACCTCGCTTAGCGTCTCGCTGCCGGGGCCAGGGGCACTCTCCGCACACGCTCGCCCTCGCTTACCGTGCCTGAGCGTTTAACCAGCATCGCCCGGACTATCCCCGGTAGTGTCGCCACATTTCTATGCGATCAGCTCGTTTCGCACCCGTCGGGTATGCGTACAAGCACGAGTGCAGTCAACGCGGGCGGGCGGCGCATCCCAATTGCAATATGCTATAAATCGAGGACGCTCAAGCGACAGCCAGTCTGTGCGCTGTGCGCTTCAGGAGCGGGTCTGGCTTGAGTCGCTTTGCGGGCGGCGCCGACAATTGACACGGTTTAGAAACCGTGATGCAACCGTTGCGTCACTCATCGTGCTGGCTGTTGCTCCAGAGTCAGCTCTTCGTCTGAAAATCACGCACAGGTCAGCCGCAAGGTCCGAAGAGAACGCGCACCGACCCGGCTGGCCATGTCGGCGCGCGAGCAGCTAGTCTGAACAATCTCGCCAACTACATCAACGGGCGAGAAAATACGGGTGCACATTCACCCCGCCGCACGGCAATTTGACTAGCTGCATCTCAACAGACTACCAAGGCTATTTCTCGCTTCTCCCCCACCCACCCCCACACGCACGCAGACACACTCGAGACGAAACGTAAGCAGGCAGGTCCGGGAACAGGGATCCAAGGAGACAATCGGGAACGTGATGAGAGGAGGCCGGGCGGTCGGGCGGGCTTGCGGGCGTGTAACGCGAGTGCCGTCCGCGGCGGCGAAGAGGTCTCGGGTGGGGCGCGTCGGGATGACGTGTGTGTGTGTGTGTGCTCGACGTAGCTCCGCGACCTCCTGCCAAGCTGTCGTGTGTGAGCTGCGTTGGGCGCAATACGCCGCGGAGAGGGCGCCATGTGGCGCAACAATATAAAGCATATAAAAGGTTGATTAATAGGGCTGTTTAGGTGATACAGGATATGTCGATGTGTAAGGCTGGTCGGGTAGGTGGGGATCGGTCGGATCGTGGTCGTAAACGGGCAGAAAGACGAATGCAGGTGGAATGTCCCCAGTGCTGTAGTGACGAAGCGCGGGGCTGTTCATGAGGCGATACGGGAAACGGCGACTAGAGAATACCCGAGTCCCGCAGAGCGTTCTGCAGGATCGTCTCCTTGACCGCGGCAAAGACCAATCGGATCTGCCGTCAACGTCGGCCGCAGTGATCAAGCCGGGCGCTACTCACATTGCTAGTGTCCGTCGCTTGCGTCAAGTGTGGGTACACACTGAGCCGCGCGCGGTTCGTCTGTGTGAATCTCCACAGAATGTACTTGGCCGCCTTGTTAATGTCGGCTCCGCCGGTGTACTCTGGGAAGTAGTGCACCAGCGGGACTTTCGGGAGCTTGGCCTTGAACACGTCGATCTTGTTCAGGAACAGAATGACCGATGTGCGGAGGAACCAGCGCGAGTTGATCACCGACTCGAACAGCACCAGGGATTCTTGCATCCGGTTCTGCCGTCAGTACCCCGACACGAGGCCGACACGTCGCGACGCACCTGCCCGTTCTCCTCGAGCAAGACCTGGTCGTACTCGCTCAGCGCAACACAGAAAATGATGCTCGTGACCGCCTCGAAGCCTGAACTTGTCAGCGCCTAGTCCTCACGAGTCCGACGAAACCCACAGTGGATCCACTTCTTTCGCTCTGACCGCTGTCCTCCGACGTCAAACATGTGTATGCTCAGCTGGCCCATGTTGAAACGCGTCTCGCTAATACCCGTCGTCTTTGTACGCGCGCGCAGCACATCCGCCTCGTCCGGGACGTAGTCTGGCGCGCCGATCTTCCGTATGTTCGCAAAGAAGTAGGTCGCCGAATCCATGAGGTAGAACTCTGACGAGCGGTCCATCACGGACGGGATGACCGGGTCGTGCCAGAGCGCCTCGATGTTACCGAGGATCTCGGTCGGGAGTGTCGAGAGCGGTTCCATGTCCATGCGGTACTCGAGCAGGCGCTCAGCGTACGTCTGCGGTCAGCACGGCGTTGAAGGCGCGGTCAAAACGACTCACCCTGTTGGTGGGATCCTCTGGATCCACGCCCAGCTTCCGCATCGCCATGATCAACGCCTGTGCCGAGTCGAGCACGTTCTTGTGCCTGCTGTCAGTGTCTCGCCGTGTGTGTGTGCGCGCCTCAACTCACACTATCATCCGGAAGTTGAGCTTCTCCTCTTTGGAGTATCCGTCCTGGTGGATGATCTTCATCTGCTTGACAATGGTGGATTTGCCCGACTCGCCGGAACCTGTCGTCAGCGAGCCGTCGCTGTCGGGTCCACCGCCCCCGGGCGAACTCACCGAGCAGCAAGATCTTGCACTCCTTTTTGAACTTTCTTGAATCATCCTCCAATTGCCTGTCAATCGCGTTACTCCTGTCCTTGCTTCCCCGGTGCTCCGGGACCTCTGCCAGTGCCGCGCTCAGCCCTTGCGCCGCGCTCATGCTCCCGCCATTGTGCCCGTTGACGCCCGTGGGCGTGCCCGCCTCGACTGCTGCAGGGGACTGTCCCCCCGACGCAGGCACGGCAGGTTGTGACGGGCGTGCGCCATTTGTAGTCGTCGGCGCTGCGCTAGAGAGAGTGGTGGGGTTTGCGGACGCTTTCGTCTCGGCAGAGTGGGAGGGGCGTTTCGTGTCGTCCGTGGACGGGGTGGACATGCACCCGCCCATGATGCCGCGAGTGGGGGTGGGAGTGAGGGTAAGGGAAGGGGAGGGTGTGTGGGTACGGCGAGGGGCCTAGCGGAGACCTGTCACCGGTCCTGCTTCGAGGACGCTGGTGCGATGGCCGTGTAGGGTGGGATGGGATGGGTCGAGCACGACGATGCGAGTCCTCGTCGAGCGCCAAGCCAATGCGTTGGTCCGTCCTAGTACCGAGTGCGGGCGTGAACAAGCGAGGTGGAAGAAGCCTGCTGGTCAGTGATGAGATCGTGGGAGCAGCAGGGACACGTTGCCGTGGGGCCCGTATGATGTTTGCGGGACGTGGGACGACAAGGTGACCGCGTGAGGGACGTAGGAGGATGTGAAACCAGAGACCCGTCAGCCACGGGGCGCATGATACGCTCGCGGTGAAACCCAAACATCCCCCACGCCCTCCACCAGGCGCGCATCGACGTCGGCGCGAGATGGTACTCACGATGCGGATGGTGGTGGTGTTGTGCCTGTAGCGCGCAGACGTGTCGTTCTAAGCTGAGCAAGCAGAATAACAGGTGGAGTCGGCGCGTCGGGGTTGTGTCTTCCCCCACGCCTTGTTATCCGTCCTTTCTGCTGCTGTACTGCTGAGCCTCCTTTATACGCGAGTACGACTGCGAGGGTGTCGAGCAGTATCAATGTTGCGAGGTGGTGATTTGGTGATGGACGATGATGGGTCGGGGGGCGAATACGGGTGGATGTAAGAATGGATGGATGAGAATGATCGAGAGGAACTGTGGCGTCAAACAAAGTGCTGTCGCCTGTTTGCCTGGCGTCGGCGGTGGTCTCGTGCTAGGATTGGGGCCGGCTCCTTTTCGGCGAGATCGGCTGCGCACCGGTAGATAGTATCAACAACGACGACGGGGGTAAAGGCAACGAGCAGTAATGTGGAAGCAACGAAGAGCGAACGAAAAGCCGCAGGCTCTCGGTGTAGACTGGTGGCCGAGGTTAGGTGCGATGCGATGCGTGCCAAACCCAGAGGCTTGCTTATTGAGGCCGCCCCTGGCAGTAGGCAATCCGTCCGACCTTGCCTGGACAGACGCCAGCAGGGCGTATCCCATCCATCCACCCAGCCTGCCAGCCAGCCAGGCAGAGGGCAGGCCTGAGCCAGAGCCAGAGCAGAGCCTGAGCCTGGCGCTGGCTCGCCGGCGCGTTGGGCGCCAGCGTCGATCTCAACCACCCGCCCTGGAACGAGGGCTGCATCCTTGCCCCAGTGAACCTGAACCTGCACCTGTCCCCCTCGGACCGGCGAGGGCTGGGCGGCGCAAACTGCCTGAACGCTGCACGCTCCGGCAGGAGAGCCAGGGTCCAGACTGGGCAACATGCCTATTCGAATCTGAGTGAGATTTCACCGCATTCGGCAAGACGCCCCATGCCAACAGACCAAACTCTAAGCACGCACATTCTCGTGGCGTTTCGAGGCGTCGCAGCTGCCATGCCTCGCCCTCGTCCATCCAACCTCCCAGATGTAAGGGGTGCAAGCGCTGCGAGGGCTGCAAAGATGGACCCTCTTCGCAGACCGTCTCGACCTGCACTTGCCTCTTGCATCCGGATCGGACCGCGCGAGCACGCGCAATCAAGTGTGTTCTGCGAGGAACACATTCGATCCAAGCCGCGGTCGGGCCATGCTTCGGCGCGCGAGACGAGTCTCGTCAAATCATGTACTGTATGCATTGCGGTTATTGCTCTTGGCGGCCTCTCGATCGATCGACGTCGAGGTCTGGACTGTTCTGCGCCAGGAGGCACAGGCCACAAGACAGGCTTAATAGTGTTGGACAGCTGTACATATTTCGCAGTCACTAGCGCGCGCCCCGGTGTACCTGCCGCGAGATCGCCGAGTGTGGAACAGCCATCTGATCGTCGCTGTCTCCGGGTGACAAACCGCCATCTTAGGCGCGGCGGTCGTTGCGAAGCGCAGTGACCCGTGCTGTTCTGCACCTCCGGGTCGACCGTATATTTCAAGGACGAGGTCTGATCCACGGCACCCCGCTCGAGATCGACACTTGACTTTTCGGAAGGGTGCCCCCCGGTGCCGTGGCGCTGCCGGCGGTGATCAGCGGCCGCTCTCCGGGCGTCGTCGCGCGCTGACTCGCACCCGAGGAGCAGCAACATGCAAAGGCCGGACAAAGTCGATCTCTCAGATCTTCGCGGTATTTCGGCTGGGAGCCGCCGCGGTCATGCCTCGGGGGGGATATCGTCCGGCCCGGTGTTGACCACGAGTGAGAACAAATCAAAGACAGATGAGGACGGACCTCAACGGTGTTTTGGCGCCATGGACGAATGCATGGCCAATGGTTGCCGGGTACATCTACCTCTATTCTAGCCATTGTATGAGCTCTACTTCATCAACAAACTCTGCGAGATCCTCTACGGCAAGGAGTCGGCCGAGACCAGCCCCTTGACCTTGTCCACCCACGCCCGCGTAAGCGGCAGGCTCTCGTGTTCCCACAGCTCTTTCTTGACTTGAGGACTGAGCGCCTGGAACACGTAGAACCCGAAGACGAGGGCGTCGGCGTGCGACGGCTTGTCGCCCACGAGCCAGCCTGATCCCTGGGTTTGTTGGTACGCGAGCAAATCCTCGATGGTCTGCAATCTAGTTCGCGCCCTTTCGATCTGCTCGGACACTCGCGTCGGGTCGTTCGGGAAGGCGAGGAAGGCGTCGAGTTTGGACTGGTCCGAGGAGAACCGGTTCTTGAGCCATATCTCCTGGGACGCCTTGTTAAGGTTGTGGTAGACCTGGGGTGAGCAACGAGCGGCAAGAGTGCTCGAACGCGAGGCGAGAGGGTCGCGCAAGCCAGTGAAACAACTAGAGTTGGATAGAGCAGGTGAGAGCGGCCAGGACAAGACTGGGGACGGGAAGGCCGGGGGGTGAGTGAGTGCATGCGGGTAGCGGGCCCGGGGATAGGTATCCGTGCCGACTGAGAGGGGACACCGAGTGAGAGGGGTCCGCAGTGGAATTGTTGGCATGGCGTTTCAAAGTCTCTCGTCGAATGTGAGGGGGGAAGAAATAGGGCAGGTCGGATGAAAGCGATGCGGCAGAAGCGGGAAGGGGCGCCGTTGTCAGGGGAGGGGGGCAAGGCGGGGGGACTGTACAAGTGTGAGGCAGCGCGCAAACGCAGTCACGAGAGGGCAAAGGGAAGAAACCCAGGCGCCAGGCGCACCGAGGGGTCGGAGGGCTGATTGAGCAAGCTCTGGGTTCACTCACGATAGGCCCAACGACGGGTCGAAGCTCGACGGCAAAAGTCGTCATCAACCACGAGTCCAGGAACTTGAGGAGACTCTTGCCGGCTGCTCCACCGGGGAAGAGTGTCTTGTCCTTGGTGCCGTATGTCTCTTCGAGCTAAGATCAGCCTTGACCAGCCCAAGAGATCATCGCCTGCGGGTGACGGCCGGCCAGTGAAGCCGACCACTCACGTGCTCGGCGATGGCCCAAGAATCCGTGACATAATCCCCCTGAGCCGTCTTCAGCGTCGGCACAGTGACTTTGTCGTTCCCGCATTCTCCGGCCAGATCACCCCGGATCAGATCGAACGATCGCAGAGCCGGCGTGTAATCTACGCCTAGGATGCTGCGTCGTGAGTTCAACGATATAAGATGACTGTGTGCGACATACGCGAGATCGATTTTGGTTTTCCAGACATGCGGCGAGAATGACTTGCCCTGGGTGCCGGAATGCGTGAGCTCGAAAAGGATGGGGTCGGACATGGCTTGACGCGTCCTTTCAATTCCCCGGTGGACTCCGGTGTGAGATATCACGGTGTGCTTTGCGTGGGAGATGCGCGTAAGATAACGGTGTGGTGCATCATCGAGTCGAGGAGCATGCCAGGAATAGCTGGCCGATTCAACGTAACCTGCCGGACACCCGGATAAAGTAAGCAGCCGGACTCCGCCGTGGCTCCTGGCGGTGTTGCTTTATTCGCTTCAGGCTACCTGCCTGCCGGTGTACACATCGCCTCGGACAGCGTCGTGGACACCATCGCGGCTGCGGCTTTTGTCTACAGATTATACGATGACTATGGATGACTGCATTCTCCTCATTCTCGCTTCTCACAGGCACAACTAACTCCTCTACGCCTTGTACCCATTCCCATCGAGCTTGTCCTCCGTGTACTGGTTCAGCTTGGCGAGGCACCCCTTGACCCGATCCTCATCCGCCTTGGGAGCAAGAGGATATCCCTCTCGCTCGAGGTGTCGCAGGAACTCGTGCGGGAAGTCGGTGATGATGCCGTCCACGCCGAGGTTGAGCAGGTAGCTCAGCAGGTTCTTTGGGCTGGCGTGAGCTCCCGTACCAGCTACACCGTTGACGAGACTCACTTGGGCGTCCAGGGCTTGACGGCCAGGCCGAGATCATGCGCCGTGTCCACCATGGTCTTGTTGGTGAACGCAATCCACCCGGGCTTGGCTGGGTCGGTCACGTTCGAGGCGTACTACCATCAGCCGTGCTTGAAGCGGTGGGGGCAGACGCACGGATGTGGCGACCGGAGACAAAATGTCGGCGTTGATAGACGCCGCAGCGCGGGCGACGCGCTCGCCGACTGTCTCGCCCTGGAACGAGTCAATGTCGATCCCCGCGAGCCAGTCTGACGCGCCGACGCCGTGGGCGGTGAGGTTTCCGGGCTCCGAGGCGGACAGGGCCTTGTACACTGCAATGAGCCACTACCAGTGTCAATCAGAGGCAAGGCGCACGGGTGGTGTCGTCGCAGAGCGCGGCGGTGCGGAGCGTCGGGAACAGCTTCTTAGACAGGATGATGGATCTCCACTGCGGTCAGCGCGGGCGCGGCGGGTGTGTGGGCGAAACCCACGTCGAAGGACTGGTGGGTGATCCGGTCGACGAGCTCCGGTCCGCCCGCGGTGAAGATGGCGCCCATGGCCTCGACAAAGTCCTCGGGCGCTCGCGTGCGGTTCTTATCCACGGGGTTGATCTTGGACTCGATGTTGAAGAGGACCGGATCGTCCGTCGCGCAGGACACAAAGTCGAACATCTCCTGCAGCGTTGCGAGCTTTGTCCCGGGGTATACCTCTGCCCGTCAGCCGGTCCAAGGGGCTTATCCGCACGCCCCAGACGCCCAGGGCACCGCGCGACGCACCTTGAAGCGGGAAATCGGCTTGCCTGAGCGAGCCACAGTCGAGCGTCTTGATCTGCGCGAGGGTCAAGTTCGCAACGTACTGCCCGACATACGGCCACTGCTCGTCCCCTTCGAATGCGGGCGCCGTGTCCCGGCACTTGGAAGCGACAAAGTTCTCATCGTGCCAGACGATGACCTCGCCATCGCGCGTCAGGCCGCCTGCAATCAGCGCCGCTCGGGTCATGCTGCGCCCGCGCTCACAGTCCATCTCAAGAGTGGTCACGCCGTTGATGAGGCCCTGCGCGAACGACGGCAGAGTGCTGCGATCAGCCACGGCGCGACTCGCGGTGCCCGGCGGATCTGTCTCACTTTTCGATGGTCTCTCCCCTGCCACCTCGGTGCCCCTGCAGATCAAAGTACTGCTCGTAGCTCCATCGCTTGGAGAGCGGCGCAGGCGACGCCGACGAGGCAGCTAGGAACGGCAACAGGGAGAGGAGGGCAGCAGCGAGCATTTCTGGCGCGCTCTCCTATTTTGGTCGAGGCAGTGACGGAAGCGGGTCGAGGCGACATGATGGCAGACCTGTTGGTCTATCTTATCTCCCCACGGACTCCTTTGCAATGCCAAGCACGTGCGAGGCGATACCGCACGGGGCGAGTGATGGAGAACGTGCAGGCCGGGAGAAGAGGATGACGTCGGCTCGCGAGAGTGCCAAGACACCCCCGATTACCTAGCTCATGCAGCATGTGTGTGAGTATGACTGCAGACGCTGCGGATTGGTGGGCACGAGCGGGATATCAGGCTGTGTGATGAACTAGCGTACATGCGGGACGCTTGCAGCGCGTATGGGGAAACGTGCGATGCTGAACGGCTGAGAGGAACGTGCCCGCGACTGCCTAGCTCGGTCCGATTCCGATTCCATGCCGTTGTCGGAGGACCGTCTACAGTAGCCGCAGCTATTTGACTCTTCAACGCCCGGGCGTAGATCACAGCATGTCCCTCAAGGCTGTATCCATGTGTCGCTCGCTTGCCAGAAAGGACCCCGCAGACCCGATCCGATATGCACGACCCCCTTGTCCATCGCGAGACCGACATGATTCCAGCAAACGACACGATCTGCCCCGTTGCGCGCTCCACCGGCCCTAGATGACGGATGACGTTTTGGCGGCCGATCCGATCGATCCGGGGACAAGGTTGTCTCCTCGTGACTCACTCTGACGCGCATGTCCGTGTGAGTGCCAGCCAGTGTCAGCAACGTCGGGCTCGACCTAAGTCGCGAGTGTATATATTGTATGGACCTGCATGCATAGGCCCCCGCACACATGTCGGTAGTATCGCCCACACGCACCATCCTCCAACCAGCCCGCGTTCTATCCACCACCGCCCGCCTCACGCGCCCCACAGCACTCACCAGCAAAGCCAAGATGTCGTCCGACTCCACCGCGACGCCCAACTTCAACTTCCCGGAGCGCCAGGCCACGCCCGACGAGAAGGCGCTGATCGACGATGTCCTGCAGCTCTGTGCGTCGCCCAGTGACACAAGTGATGCATGCTGATGGCAGACCAGCTCAAGCCCATCTCGTCGGCTTACGCGCGGTACTCGCCCAAGGCGACCTTCCACGACCCGATCGGTCTCGCCGAGGGGCTCGAGTCGGTGGTGAGTGGCTCATTCTCCACCTCCCGCAGCTTGCGCCTGCCAGGCCATGAATATGGAGCTCATGCCAGAAAGCCCAGTTCAACAGCATGCCCAAAGTCTTCTCGTCGTCCGAGACCAAAGACCTCAAGGTGCTCGACAACCCCGCCGTCGTGAGTGCCGCGCTGCGTTACCAGCGCGCTCGAGTCGCCCCCAGACGCAAGCTCACGCCAGAAACCCCCCTCGGTCCAGTTCTCCCTGTCGCAGCTGTACACGCTCAAGATGGGCAACACGGAGAAGCTCGTCAAGAGTCTGATTACGCTGCACGTTGACCCGTCCGACAACCTCATTATCAAGTGAGCACTCCAGCCTCTTGCACAGGCTATCCGACTTTTCGCCGGCGTAGTTCGCCCCTGACCGCAGGCACGACGAGGAGTGGGATGGCAAGCCAAACACGACCGGCGCGGACGGATTCTTCGGCAAAATGAACGAGCTCAGGAAGAAGGCCACTGCCGAGGCGATCAAGCTTGGTGCCAACACCAAGCCTGTCGATCAGCAATAGGCACACCACAGGCAGACTTGGGACAAGAGTCAAGAGTCGTTACCAGCGTGAGCAGAGCAGACATTGTAGCAGCGGGTACCGGTCAAGCACCACATGTATCGATAAATCTCGATTTGAGCGAGGCTTTGCTCCAAGACTCAACCCTTTCCACCTCATTTCGTCTCAGCATCGGCGCTTCGGGTAGATGAGGGCGAGGCAGTCATTGCTTGCCGAAGGATCGGTTGAAAGCACGCATGATTAGACCGTTATGTTGGTCGTGAGACAGGGAGCCACAGGGGGCAGCATGACTAGCGTGCATCTTCAAATCTATCCCACCCTCAGCCATGCGGTACAGTCCACAGGCAGCCTCCCGTCCACCAGCGCATCGCTGAGCAGTAAGACCTCGCTCACAGGCAGGATCACGCCATCATCGAGACCCATGTTAGTGATCACCTGCCATCCGCCCGGCCTGGCGAAGTGGAGAACATCTTCATTCGGCTCCCCCACCCACTCCATCGACTCGCTGGAATCTTGCAGCTCTCTTCTGATCCGAAGTGCCCGCTTGTATAGGTTCAGCGTCGACTCGGGCATCGCGCTCTCCTTCTCGACCGAGTAGTCGCGGAACCACGCAGGTATCGGCAGCCAAGGCTGGCAGGTCGCCGTGGCCGGGGAGAAGCCAAGTGAGTCGGAGGACTCGTCCCATGGGAGCGGAACACGGCATCCGTCCCGGCCGACTTTGCGGCCCTGGTTGACGAGGAAGATTGGGTCTTGTCGGTCTTTGTCAGGAAGATCAATCACCTCGGGGAGGCCCAGCTCTTCCCCTCTGCTCGTCAGTCTTTGAGGGAGAGGGGCGGACTCGAGGTCGCACTGATAAAGGTAGGTAGAGCCCGGGAGGGCCAAGCACAACATGATCGCCGCCCGAGCACGCCGCAGGCCGACTGCAAGGTCGACGTCCTTGCCCTTGTTCAGGAGCAAGTCGTTGCAGAATTGCTCGTTCCACTCTAACGTGTTCTCCGCGTCCTGCGTCACGGCAGGGACGGCGAAGCGGGTCACGTGGCGGACGTGCTGTTGTCATCATGCGATCCGGTCTAGTGTACAGTGCGCACATCGTGATTAGAAAGGACCCAGGTGGTGGTGCTTCCCGCGGCGCAGGCGGTGTGATACAGACTGTCGATTGTCTTGCGGTAGGCGGGGGCGTTGTACGCTTCCATCTGCATGTCGAAGGCAAACGCTTGGCCGAGGCCTTCGGGAGAAGCAAACAGGGGGACTCTATCGTGCGAGACGAGGACTTCTCCCACCGCACTGCCAGGTCAATGCCCCAGCATGCCAGCAATGATGCACTCACGTGAGGGGCGGGGTGTACTCGTTGAACACCTTGCGCCAGTCCTGGTAGATCTCAAAGACGCCGTCCCGGTCCAAGTACGGGTGGTAGTCCTTGGGCTTGCCGTTCTGCCGCAAAGTCGCCGCTCTCCTCTTGACCTCGGCCTGGCTCATGTACGGCTCCGACATGTCTTTCACCAGCCCCTGGGCCACGTCTACGCGGAATCCAGCGACTCCCCGATCGCCCCAGAAACGCAAGGTATTCAAGAAATCGTCGCGAACCGCCGGATGATCCCAGTTCAGGTCTGGCTGCATCGCGTCGAAGAGGTGGAGATAGAACTGGCCGTCGCCTACTGGCGTCCACGCCGATTCGTCCCAGGTCGACAGCCAGTCGTTCGGCGGCTCTGACTTGTCGCGGCCCTTCCCTGCGGTGAGCGAGCGTATCTCGAGGACCGCCAGAGCCATCCGGGACGAACCGTCGTGGAAGTGGAAACGGGACCGCGCTTCGCTTCCACGCGCGCTGCGGAGCGCCTCCTGAAACCAGGGGTGATCTGCGCTGCAGTGGTTAGGGACGATATCTACGATGATTTTGATACCGGCCCGGTGGAAGGCGGCCATCATCTTGTCAAAGTCGTCGAGGGTTCCGATGGTGGGATCGACATTCCGGTAATCAGCCACATCGTCTGCTTGTCAGTACTCGCGGAGAAGCGTGAAGGACTCTCACAGCCACCATCCTTGAGAGGAGAGGGGTAAAAGGGGCAGAGCCAGACGGCGTCGACCTGCAGCTCTTGCAAGTATCGAACCCGCGACGTGATTCCCCGCAGATCCCCGATGCCGTCTCCATTGGCGTCAGCGAAGGAACGCGGGTAGATCTGGTAGACGACCGCCTGGCGCCACCAATCCGGGTCGGCCGCTTGGTCTTGCTGCTCCATGTCTGCTACCAAGAGCCGTGCGGCTGCTCATTGGTCGTGTCAGTATATATGCCCAGGTATAGCCGGCAGCAATGATCGGCTCGGAGGATAGGTCGTCCGAAGACCGGCCGCGCGGCGCTTGTTTCAGAGTCTCAGAGTCGGCGGCGTGGCCGCGCAGCGGTCATCGCAAGGGCGTTACCGTAAGATATGATGGCGTGGTATGGCTTGCTGTCGCTGTGCGCGGACGTGCCCCGGTCTTTGCAAGTGCAGACCAAGCCCCTCAGCGGTTCACGAGCGGTGCTCGGCGGAGCCTCGGATCTATCCGTTTTCTGATGGAACAAGCTTCGCGCCATCAAGCTTGATCGGTCGGGAGGGCGTCTGGCCCTGACGTGACGATGCTGCGTCCGACACCGGACTCAGGCGATGGTTCTGCCGGGTATCCGGAGTGTAGGGGTAGAAGCATGCAAAGGCATTCAGAGCAGTATACCATCTTACTCGGGCCACAGACACTGTGCGCGGGCACGCCACATGCCCAGCGAAAGAGCTGGCGGGCTGGCGAGCAGGGTTTCCGCCAGGACGGACGGAACCCGGGGGCCCCGGCGTGAACGCCGGGGAATCATCCTCATCATACACGCATGCAGCGTGGTAGACTGATCTAACCATCTAGCGGTCCCCTGATCTCTGGCCTCGGGGCACAGACCCCGCATGGCCCCCTATCGCCGTTGCCACCACTCGATCGATTTCTGGACAATGGCGGACGTAAGACGGGAAGGTGCAGTGGCGTGTTTGTCACAACCTACTCCATGCAGATATTCAAAAGCTACAATGTATCGATCATCAACGCTTCGAACCATGTCTGGCACGCAGTGTCGTCCTTTCGTACTGGTCATTGACTATTCGCCGACCGCCGCTACCTTTCGCCATCTCTCTTCCTCAGCTCAGTCTGCGCCACCCCTTGACACGTCTCACTCATTTCCCTGAGTGCACTCCATCTGTGTCCTAGCGACACCCCTAGCATTCTCCCAGCGGAAGGATCCGGTGCGCCGCTGAAATGAGGATTGACCCCAAGGATTCAGCTTCGGGATCTCCCACCTCTTCTTCTTCTCCTGAGGCCACCTTGTGATCCTCGCCCGAGGCACCAGCGCCTTCATGGGAGCTCTGCAGCAGTGGCTCTGTCGGCGTACTCGAAGAGTCGTCAACCGGTGTCTTTCCCTCCATTGGTGTCCCGTACACTTCTTTTTCAGCTACCTCCGGCTCCCGCTCGACGGCAGGCTCGACCAGGCTTCTCTGCCCTCCCCGCTCTCCATTCGCCGCGCCTTTGCCAGCCGAGTCCGGTCTGCGCAAAGCCTGGCTCCGTCCATCCATATCGGCATCGCCATCGACATGGCCCACCTCGTCGCCGGCTCGGCAGCCGACATAGTCCATGACAAAAGCGACCGTGTCATCCACCGCCTCGCGCCCCATGCACCGCTTGAGCCCCTCGATCCAGCTGTCGTGGTCCAGCTCGTCGACCCATTGCCACAGGGCATCATCAAGGGGACACAGGTCCGGCACGAGACTCATGAGACAGCTCTTGGCCGCCGCCATGCGCTCCGCGACTTCGGTATCGTTCTGCGAAGCGGGGCTGAGGGGGAGTAAGTCGCACACGAAGTATCCAGGTGACGGCGGTTTGAGCGGGCCCCAGCGGCTTTGGGCATCCGAGTCGAGATCGTGCTCGGCGACATCAAGATCGAGCCGCCTCATCGCTTCAGAGAGTGGCGTTCCTCGAGACACGAGGCGCCTGATTGACGCTCGGTCTGCTCGTGTACCGCCGAGGTTCTCGAGGTAGATTGTGAGGAGATGTGCGGCAGTATCGGCGTATGACGAACTTGAAGCTGCAGCGAAGACCTCTGAGAGGAAGTCGAGAGGTACCTCACGGAAGAGCGGGATCAGGGCGAGAGCGAGTGAGTCGGGGTGGAAGGGCGGGGAGGGGCCTTGCACAGAGGCGAGGATCTGCTGGTCAGCGGGAAGGCACGGCCACAGCAGCTCACGAGGTCAAGCAGAGTCTGTACCAAGCTATGCCGTATGCTTGATGCCGGTCCGTAAGCTGGTGAGACAGCCATCGAGCGAAGAATGGCCAGCGGACAAGTCAGGTCATCGAGCTGAAGGTCCTTTGCGCCTCGGGGCAGCTGTTCCAGGAACAGCGGTGAGATGGCCGCTGTGGTCAGCTCTGCAGAGCCGCAGGTCTTCGCGGGATCGTCCAGAGGTGCGTCAGATCGCCTCGATTGAGGTGCTCACGTTGTCCCGGATGCCCAACCCGATATGCCTCCCTGTCCCGCTTCCACAGATCCACCAGCCACTCGACCAACCCCCACGCGTCCGGATCAACTACCCTCACAGGCTTCTCCACCTCTTCTTGTTCTTCGTCGCTTTCCTCGCCCCGCCTACGCCTTGTCCGACGAGTGCGAGCTTTGACAGCTTTCACCGGGGCAATAGTAAGATTCTCCCAGAGCAACGCAAACACCCCATCGGCATCGCATGCGCGGATGACCCCCCGCGTTTCCAGCTCGATCTGGCCCCTCGCATCCCATTCGCCGAGGCTCTCTTTGGGGTCGGAAGCACGAAACGGGTTGCCCGGGAGAGGTAAGAGGTTGGCGACGTTGCGTGAGGTGTGTAGAGCGGAGAGGCGGTACAGGAGTGCGAGTGGGGAGGCTTGAGCATGTAGATACGGCTGGCCTGGTTGTCGAGCGAGGTAGAGCAGGACGTGAACGTGTTTGCTGTCATCAGCTGAGATACACCGACGAAAAGGTCACGCGAGGGACAGAGGAGCAGACGGGTTTGTACGCACGCCGGCGGGAGGGATCTGGGCTCGATGAAGCTGTACAGAGCGGTCAGGAAGGCCGGGACTGGTGTGAGCTCGGGAGGTAGGACACGCATGGGATTAGCCACCCGGCTGAGTGGAAGCTAACACCAGTGCTCTCGAATGATCGACTGGAGTAGGCGCGGACACTCACCAACACCTTCTTCCAGCGGCGCGGAGATCAAGTTTTGGACGGGATTGCTCCAACTTCCAACATGGGTGTACGCCCGGGTGCTCGTTCCCGCTGCTGTGATGCCCGTCAACCTGGTCGAGCGAGAGCCGGACGCTGACATCGAGGCGGAAGTGGATCCCTTGCTATCGCTCCTGATGAGGGTCATGCTGATGCGTGGTCATGTCGGTGCCATGTTGCCGACTGATCATATCTGTCAAGTAATGTTGCGTGGCCCGGTCCAGTCAACCGAAAACACGCGCGACGCGTTCAGCGGGTGGCCCGATTTGCCACCCGGAAGTCAAGGGAGAAGGCCTGGCCTGTGCCACATCGCTTATCCCCGTTGTGGGCCTGGCGGAGGAGGCCGCTTCGCGTGGGCACCGTCATCACCGCCCTCGCCCACACCCACGCCCGCCGTGCTCGACGCCATTGCAAGTGGTGTTGTTATCGTCAGAGTAGCTCACATCTTACGTCCACCCCACACTCTACCTCTCCATTCATCATGTCCGACGATCCTATGGCTGATTTCCTCGCGCGGGAGAAGGCGGCGCTCGGTGAGCGTCCTCTGTGAGACCCACAAGCGCGCGACTGATGATAGGTGACGATGCCGAGTTGTTCGCGGGTGGTTCGGCGCCTTCTGCGCCTTCGGGCCTGGACGCATTTGGTGAGTCAAGCGCGCTACATGCAGACATCTCTCCTCGTCGCGTGAACGAGCATTTCTCGATGCCCTCAAAAGCTACCGTGCCATGCTACAACGACGACCCACGCGATCCGTGCTGATCCCAGACTCGCCTGCTCCGGCTCAACAACAACCACCCGCTAAATCGCCATCGCCCCAGCCGAGTGGTATCGACGCGTTCCCATCGCTCGACGAGCCGGGGCCGGGCTCGCAGGTCCGCGTGACGGGCGCGGCAGGTACGGGCGAGGACGAGGAGATGGCGCAGTTTGAGAGTGCTTTCCCGGATCTGAGCGGAGAGGTGCCGTACGAGCAGGTGAGTGCGGCGTCTTGGCCTCTCACACTTGCCTCTTCCCTGCACGCGGCCTTTGAATCATTGCGGCGCACTGGCGGAAGCTGGCCATAGCGGAATGCACGCTGACAACAGGCACCCAAGCCAGTGTACAACGCCCTCGCACCGCAGCCATACGGCACGTCCCCGTACCCAGCCACCTCCACATCCACCTCGCAGCCGCCTCGATCGAGCTCGATCCTCCCCGCCCCGCAGTTTACCAACACCCTGCCAAGCACAGAGGAGGACACGGAGCCGATCAAGGCGTGGAAGGCGAAGCAGGCCGAGGAAATCAAGAAGCGGGACGAGCGCGATCGGGAGAAGAGGGAGGAGCTGAAGGGCAAGGCGGAGAGGGACATTGACGCGTTCTACGAGAGGTACAACAAGGAGAAGGAGAAGACGATCAGGGAGAACAAGTGAGTCCGCTGGGCTTGCTACAGTGTGCAAAAATAGCTGATCCGCAGGGAGAATGAGGCGGCGTTCTTGGAGAAGCTCGGTGAGGGCATCGCCAAGGGCACGGCATGGGAGCGGATCACCGACCTCATTGCGCTGGAAAATTCTCGTGAGTCAGCGATCGGGTCTCATGGCATCGCATCATGGCGACGCTTTGCTCGAGGTACACGCTAACCCGCAGAAAGCAAAACGATCCGACCGTCCGTGCCCGGCGGTTCCGATCTGGCGAGGATGAAGGAGATCCTACTGGCCCTGCGCCGCGAAGGCGACAAGGCGCCCGGAGCTGCGGGCTTCTAAGTCCGACGTGGCGGTTGACGCGATCTTGGGTGGGAGGCGGGAGGACACGGGGGCAGCAACTGGGGTGACGACCGCAGGCGAGGAGCGCTGAAAAGCAAAGAGCGATTCTTTGGCTCGAGGGAAAGGCCAGATCTTTGGGCTTTGGGCGACCAGGAGCGTGTATAGACAAGTATTTGAGCATCCTCTTCGAGCCACCCTGCCGACTTATGAATATCCATGACGAGACGGTGCGGTCTACGTGGTTCATTAATGGGTCAAGGCGACTGTCAGGGGGCAGCAACAAGGACAGCCTGGTTGGTAATGACTCTGCGCTGTGGGAGACCGATCGCTGAGGGCGGGTCAGAGAATTCGAGAGGAATGCTTGGAAGATGCATGGACAGATGGCAGTGTCTAAGGGTGATGAATGCTGTGGAGGCTATGTGCGTGAGGTTGTGGTCGTTGATCGTCGTCGAGGCGCCGGATTGAGCGTCGTGAGAGTTGTGTGAGCAACGTGGATAATTGTGCCGTTCATGAGCCGGCGGTGGGATGGAGGGGGTGAAGGCAAACGAGCACTAGAAGTAGCAGAGCTCGTATGATCTGAGCGTCAGTGGTCTTTGCTACGGTTTCCAGGTTCCCATAGCGCTTCCAAGGGTAAATGATGAGCTGACCTCGGAATACCAGCCACACAGTCCTCGTTCTTCGCCAGGGCCGTCTCATATTCCTCCCGAACAGACATGAACAACTTCATAGTCGCCCGCGCATCTTCGACCTGCCATCAGCTGTGCGTCATAGGTTCAGAACGCATCTCACAGGGCAGTGCTCATTGACCTGAATGTCCTCCCCAAAGACCTCCTTGTACAGCTTCTTCAAACCGGGGTACTCGCCCTCCCTGCCGATGCCCATACGCTGACGCATGGGGTAATACAGGCTCGTATCGCGCACGTCCTCGTAAGGGTGTCGGTGGCCCACGAACTTGAGGTCGTTGTAGACTGCGTGCCCCACGAGGATCTTGCCCTTGAGGAGCGCGTGGATTGTGGGCTGGAGGGTTTCGTAGGTGGGTGCGTGGACGAGGTCGCCCGGGCGGATGCCGCTCACTGCGGTGAGTCTAGGAGCGAAGGATTATACGGCTGGCAACAGCGGGAGGCAGAGTCGAAGGGGACGACCAAATGGAGGATTAATCGGTACGTGCAGGCGAGGTTGGTGGCAGTGATTCCTGGAGAGCAGCGCTGAGGGACTCACCAGATGAGAGGTAGTCCACGACGTTCTTGGGGTTGACAAAGACGTACGAGTCGAGCAGGACATCGCCTTTGTGGTCGGTCATGCCGATCCTGCTCGTCAGCTCGCATGCGCGACCTGCTACGGCTTGCTGACCTCGCCAAAACCTGCCCCGAGCGCGCCCTGACCGTCTCGCAGTCTGGGGTCAGCCGTGATCGTAACGTGTTCTTTGCGCGCACCCATCGCGACGTAGCTGTCCAACGGGGGGAGTGATGGGCTCATGGTGGGGGGAACTGTCTCTCGCAATGCTGATAGCTTGCAATATGCTGACAAGCAACCCACACTCGACCACGCCTCACACTCTGAATCAGCGACCGGTCAACTTTCGCTTTCGCTTGGACGCTCGGATGCCCGGTCGTGCCTGATTGACATACGTCACGTACGTAATTGCTCGCGCCCGCCACGCTTTGCCCTCGGCGATGTCCGCCTCCCGCTCATGTCCGCCCGCCTGGCCATCCACCCAGTCAACAGCCCACTGACCAGGATATGACGAATCTGTACCTTCCCATTCAACAACTCACCTCACCCATCCTCGACACATACCTTGTCGATACCATGCCGCCTCGTTCGAAGTCCCAGCAGCAGTCCGCCGCGCCTGAGAGCACTGCGTCGCGCCGCAGTGCCCGAATTTCCGGGTCCGCTGCCCCACCCTCGGCCGCTGCGGACGGGAAGAAGGTGAGCGTGCAGCGGAACCTTTCGCTTTGCCCCTTCGCAACCAGATGCACCTTCACTCTGATATGCATCCATCTCTCCGCCCAATGATCGCAATTGGGTCCCACAACGAGAGACGTAAAGTCACGAGTCAGGAGCTGATCCCAGCGATCCGCCTCGGCGCCCAAGTCCGGCCCGGCCTCGAAGAAACAAAAGACCACGACCAACTCGACTTCAAAGGCCTCTCGATCGACCAAGTCGAAGCCTGCGGAGGAGAAGATTGACGAGGAGCCCGAAGCCGGCGAGGCCGAGCCGAAGGACGCCGCCGACGGGGCGAACGGGAACAAGGCCGAAACCAACGGCGATGCCTCCGCTTCGAAGAGAGAGAAAGAGGCCGAAGCGCCCGCTGCAGCCTCGCCTGAAGCCCCGTCCGGAGGGGTTTTGAAGCTCGGCGACACCCTGCCGAGCCTGAAGCTGCAGGACGAGCAGGGCAAGGATGTCGAGTTGAGCGGCTTGGCGGGTGACAAGGGCGTCGTGTTGTTCTTGTATCCCAAGGTGAGCTCCGGTTCGTACAATCTAGCAAAGCCGAGCTGACGCCAGGCGGATACTCCCGGATGCACGAACCAGGCGTGCGGGTACCGCGATGCTTATGACGAAATCAAGGAGCTGGGATACGAGATCTACGGCCTGAGCAAGGACAAGCCCGCGGCGCAGTTGAAGGTTGGTGAAGGTGCTCGGGGTGGTATGATTGCTGGCTGACTGGCAGTGGAGGACCAAGAAGGAGCTCAACTATTCGTTGTTGTCCGACCCTGAGAGCAAGTTCATCAAGAAGCTTGGGGCGTTTGTCCAGCCGAACAAGTGAGTCACGGATGTTGCGAACGTCAACTGCTCTCCTAACGGCAGCACGAAGCGCTCGCACTTCATCTTCGAAAAGGGCTCAGGCAAGTTGATCGACATTGCGCTGGGTGTCAAGCCGGCCAACGAGTAGGTCAACGTCCATGGCCAGAAAAGGTGAAGCTCACCGCAGCCCGTCCAACTGCGTCGCGTTCCTCAAAAAGCACCACAAATGAGGCGAAAGGCTACCGTCCGCGTGAAGCGCAAGGAGCTGCGCAGCCGGCTGCTAGGAGGAGGCTGGGGCCGTGCGGGGCGTGATAAATATCTCTTTCCGGGCTGAAGATCTTTGTATATATTGGATGAGTCGCCGTACGCGGTGCACGCAGGATCATGATGCATGGTTTGACTCGTCGTCAGGTTCGTCATCTCGTGAAGTGCTATACAATACCGAGTAAAGGAGCAAGAAACAGTTCATACAACGTCCAAGCTTCCTCAGCTTTAGCCCTCAGCTTCAGCCCTCACGTCTCAGATCGTCATCCCCTTGCGATGCGCTCCCCCTTCCACATGTTCCACCTCGGCTTTGCCCGCATGTTCTACGCCTTCCGCCCACTCGCGCTGCTCCCGCTGCTTCTTGACTTGGAGCCTGGTATCAGCGCTGCGTAAGTTCCAGCACGGCACTCACGTCAGGAGCACCACCTCGACGATGCGCTCACACGCCATCGCCTCGTCCTCGCCGGGCTCTCTACGGCCATACCGCGCCTGATCGATCAACCGGGCATACGAATTGACAAACAGCCTAAGCGCGCCCGAGTCGTTTGCCTGGTCCGCGGCGAGCAGCAGCGGCGCGATCGCGAGCGGGCGGGGCTTGGTCCCCGGGCATAGCGCGCTGTACAAGACCGGGAGCGTGCCGAGGATGTACGTCCGAAAGTGCTGGTTCTCCCACTTGGTGCCCGGCCGGCCCCAGCCCTGCTGCTGCCCCGTCGTCGCCTGCGAGATGTGCCCAATGACCGCCGTGCGCGAGTACTCGGTCGTGATGTGGTCCGCGACCTTTTTCGGCACGTCGATGTGCTTGGTCGGCATGTACGGCTTGGGCATGCTGCGGAGGATCTTCTTGATGGACAGGATGCGGGACCAGACGTGGATGATGGATACGAGGGCGAGGGCGACATAGGCCGCGACGAGCACGAACAGATTCCACCGTCGCTGGCCGCCTGTCCGGAGAGCTTGCTCGCCGAGCCCGTAGGCGGATCCAACGAGCAGCGATGCTATGATCAGGATGAAGAGGTAGAAGGTAGAGTGGTATAGGAAGGAGAGGAACGCGGAGAGGGCGGACCGGCGCCGCTTGCCCCGGCGCCGCTTGGGCGTGGGCGTTGCGGCAGGGCTCGACGCGGACATTGCGCCTGCACCGGAAGGCCCGCTGGCCTTGACAACGCCCCGAGGGCGCGAGTGCGGCTTGAGCGGGAAGTGCGGCATGCTGAGCGGTCGCTATGATGGCATTGTCGATGCGTGATGAGCAGATGGATCGGTCGAGAGATGATTTGGCAGCCGTCATGAGCCCGGTTGCCGGGTTTGTTGTGAAGCGGGACCAAACTCGAATCCTTGTCTGAACGAGGCGGACAGGGCGATCGTGGCGGCGCGGTGACGATAGCACAAAGAGATGCTGTAGCGTGCTTGGACATCTGCTGTGAGTAGACTTCAGATGCACTACGCAGGATGGATGGACGGTTGACCACGTTGAGAGGAGGTTAAGGAGGGAAAGGGACTTGCGACGCTCAAGAGGGCGCATGTGTGTGTGGAGGTGCGTGCGTCTAACAATTCATTTGGTATGGATGGCAATTTGGGGTGACTCGACTGCGCTCGCACTGACCACCCTCTGGCCTCGAGAAGTATGCTCGCAACAGTGATCAAGCAGTAGCACGCTTCAGTTGACATCGTCCTCTCCCCTCACAGCACACAACGTGCATCGCACAAAACTTGCATTTACAACTTACCGACCCTCTCTTGCCTAAGCGATGGGCCTCACGGATCTTCCTCACGCTAGTCGTGTCCTCATTTATCCTCTCTCAAAGGACGTCTCTCCTTTGGTGCTGCAACAGATGCTCGCCTTTACCATCGGAAAGGTCGCCAAAGCTCAAGTCCGAACCGTTGGCAGACACAAAGCCGGCGACGTCGTTTTCAGCCGCGATCTGGGGTCCAAGGCCGTGGAAGAATGTGAGTACCTCTCTATAGTTGAGTCGTCTTCCTGACAAGCACAGACCACGCTCGCATCCTCGACGGCTCCCTCCCCATCAACGTCGTCCGGCTGCATCGGTCGGCACATATCACCGATCGACAGTGGCATGCCGTGGCCGACTCGAAGAGCCTCGAGCCCATCGAGCATCTCGCCACCTCCTACGAGCCGCACCACCTGCTCTAGCGGACCGAATCGCCCCGCGACCAGTCGACCACACTCGACCTCCGCCTGCACCCGGGTCAGACAACCGCGGCTCAAACAAACCACGGCGGGGAAAGACTCGTAGAAGTAGAGGTAAACGCCCTCATGCTCTAGCCGAGAGGGACATGGTGAAGAGG
Source organism: Papiliotrema flavescens NRRL Y-50378 (assembly GCA_000442785.1). NCBI lineage: Eukaryota > Fungi > Basidiomycota > Tremellomycetes > Tremellales > Rhynchogastremaceae > Papiliotrema > Papiliotrema flavescens. Next base: position 39,500 of record CAUG01000664.1, read on the forward strand.
GAGGATGAGCCGATGGACATTGATGAAAACCTGTACTACGAGTCAAGGGAGGACAATGGAATCGCGGGGAGTGATTAGTACTGGACATTCGGCCGGCCATAAAGCTCGATACATGCAGCTTCATACACAACATGCCGTCTATTGGTCGGTCCAAGTCGGCTTTCGCTTCTCGGAGAAAGCACCCATGCCTGTGGTCAGCTACGTACATGAGAGTCCACGTCTTTGTCGTTCCACCCCACGCATCACGCTATGACTCACCCTCTTTTTGGTCCTGCGTCGCGAACAATTGCTGGAAGAGCCGCCTTTCCAATCGCAATCCTTGGTCCAGCGGCAGCTCGAGTGCTGACATCAGCGTCCGCGTCGTCGTCGCCACGGCCGAACTCACCTCCATTGACAGCCTCCTTGCCCGCCTGCGTGGCGACGCGCGAGAAGCCCGCAATCTCCTCTCCGACCTTGACCGCCTCGTCCACGACGTTCTCGCCCTCCTTCGTCACGCGGCTGACGAGCCCCCACTCTCCCGCCTCGACTCCAGTGATGCGTCGCCCCGTCAGGACCATGTCCATCGCACGCGCCTTGCCGACCAGAGAGGTAAGTCGCTGGGTTCCACCCGCTCCCGGGATGATACCGAGGGTGATCTCCGGCTGGGCGAATTTGGCGGACGGCGTGCAGATGAGGATGTCACACAGCATTGCGAGCTCGCATCCGCCTCCGAGCTACCGTCAGCTTGCATCAGGACCTGCGGGCATGATTTAGCTCACCGCATAGCCAGCCACCGCGCCGATGATCGGCTTCCTCACGCCCGACATCTTGGTCCAGCTGCCCAGGAAATTGTTCTTGTACACATCAGCGACTACCGTCAGCTCCAGCGCCGGCCCGTCGTGCGCGCAAGCTCACACTGCTTGTCCTTCATTTCCTTGATGTCGGCGCCCGCGGCAAAGTTCTTCTCCCCGCCCGTGAGCACAATGGCGCGGACGCTCTCATCCGCGTCGGCCTTTTCGAGCTCCTGGTTGAGCTGGTCGAACAGCGGGGAGCTGAGCGCATTGAGGGCCTTGGGGCGGTTGAGCGTGAGGATGGCGACTTTGTTGGACTGCGACCTCGAGGCGAGGACGAGGGGCTCGGTAGCGGTCGACATGAGGCGGATTCGGAGGAGCTGCGAGGTGTGCGAGGTGGTGCGGAGGGAGGTGCGGAGCATGCTGTGGTGGTAGTCAAGAGGGTGTATGAAATGAGGATGGAGGGTGGACGAAGTCGAACCGCTTATATGCGCGCGGTCACAGCCGGCCGGACCTTGGTGGAGGGCCATAAGGCTCAATGGGCAACAAGGTGCCACACTGCCGCGAGGGGGGCACAATAGGGCGGATATTCCCGGGTAACGCCGCTGTCAGACCCATGCCGCCTCGCTTGCTCGCTCGCTCGCGTGGTCGCTGGCTCTCTTGGAGATTTCGACACTTTGCTTTGTTCACGCTTGACTCGATACTTTCGCAGCTCATACCTTGCATCAAAACGGCACCAGAGCACTCTAGCCGCCTCGCACGATCCCTCCGACTCTACGCCCGACCCCTTGAGCGATAGACACCGCCCAGGCGACCCCAGAACACACCCCACCACCCATCCTTCTCACCCACCATGCCCCGATATTACGAGAACAAGTACCCCGAGGTGGACCAGCTGGTCATGGTCCAGGTCCAAGCCATCGAGGACATGGGCGCCTACGTCAAGCTGGTGCGCTGTGATGCTCTCTTAGCCGTGTTTCGTGCTGACCCCAGCTCGAGTACGACAATATCGAGGGAATGATCCTGCTGTCCGAGCTGTCGCGTAGACGTATTCGGTCCGTGCAGAAGTTGATCCGAGTAGGGAGGAACGAGGTCGTCGTCGTCATGCGTGTGGACCCGGACAAGGGTGTGTCGACTCGTCTGCATGTCATCGGCGTGGGCTGACCTCAGGCTACATCGACTTGTCAAAACGACGAGTGTCGGCGGAAGAGGTCGTCAAGTGCGAGGAGCAGTACGAGAAGGGCAAGGCGGTCGACTCGATCTTGACGCAGGTGGCCAAGAAGAACGAGGTGCAGCCGGAGGACCTGTACGAGAAGATTGCCTGGCCGCTGCATAAGCAATACGGCCACTCGTACGATGCCTTCAAGCTGTCAATAGCGTGAGTGTTGGCGTGGATCTAACTCGTCTCCCGAGTGTCGCAACATCGTAACCCCCATCTTCCCCTGATTCGCGTATCGTTATGATTTGACGCCTACCCGAACTTGGCTCACTTCAGCGAGCCCGAAGCCGTCTTCGGCCCATTAGGCCTCTCCGAAGGCGTCCTCGCAGACCTGAAAGCCACCATCGCCCGTCGTCTCACCCCCAAGCCCGTCAAAGTCCGGGCCGACGTCGAGGTCAAATGCTTTGCGTACGCCGGCATCGAGGCGATCCGACGGGCATTGCAGGCGGGAGAGGACGCGAGCACAGAGGATGTCAAGATCAACGTCCGATTGGTGGCGCCGCCGCTGTATGTCATGACGACGACGAGTACGGACAAGACGGCCGCGATCGAGGTGATGGAGAAGGCGGTGGATATCATTGGGGAGACGATTGCGTCGGAGGGCGGAGACATGACTGTGAAGATGAAGGTGGGTTCCGGTGTTGTAGTTGTTCAGTGGAGGGGAATGGGCCAAAGAGGTCGAAGAAGGGTAGGGCTGACTCGCAGCCCAAGGTCGTGTCGGAGACGGAGGACGCCGAGCTCAAGGCGCTCATGGAGCAATTCGAGCAGGCGAACATGGACGTCGCGGGCGACGACGACTCGGACGAGGAGGAGTAGGCGGTGTGCGTGTTGTCTGGTCTCGCGGGGGCCGAGGCGCCTCGCCCGTACATCTGCAGATGGGCGTGCGCAGAGCGTCGATCTCAGGCGGTAGATGCATCCGGGGCCAACGCTGTAGAATGGTCACCGGGACGCGTATTGCATAGCATGCATCATTCTGCATTTGCGCCGCTTATCGCCTGCACAAATCTTGACTATATGATACCTTGTCCCTATGGCAAGCCAGCATCGCCCACGACCCCATTGACGAGCTCCACCCACTGCTTCACCAGCGGCAGGTCGTCGCTCCCCCAGAGCTCGGCACACCCCACAGGGTTGATGCGGGTGTAGGCATACCACCCGAACACGACCGCGTCGGCATGCGACGGCTCGCCCATCATCCACGGCTCCTTGCCCGCGTCGACCTGGTAGCTCAGGATCTTCTCGAGCGCGCGGAGCCTATCCTGCGTGTCTCGTATCACGGCCTTGACGTTGTCCGGGGAGGTTGATGCGGAGCGGTCGATCGAGCGCATGTGCTCCTCTGCCTCGGCGTGCGAGTCGAAGCGGGTCGACTTGTAGTACTCGAGCGAGAGGGGGTCGAGCTGTTGCATGACCTGCGGTGTGAGCTTGGTGTGGAACCCGGCCACGGGTGGATCGTTGAGACGCCAGGACGCGGGCGTGAGAGGAGTCGTTCGGTGAAGCCTTCAGGGAAACTTGGGGCTGGACTCACGAGCGGGGCGGTCAACGGCGAGATGCGGTTGACGAACACGGTGCGCACCCAGCCATCGATGAATTTGGCGAACGACTTGCCGGCTGGTCCGCCGGGGAAGAGGCTGGCGGTCGAGCTGGGGTGGTGCGCCTCGAGCTGGACGTCAGCTCGTGTACTATCGGCGTTGCGAAGGTGCGGGACGCCGAGAGTTGCGCGTCGAGATGTCTCACCCATTCGGCGACCTTGAACGACTCGGTGATGTACTCTCCACTGGCGACCTTGAGTGTCGGGACGGTCACTTCGTCGTTGCCCGTCTCTTCGGCGAGGTCATGCCTGATCTGGTAGAACGAGAGCGGCCTCGACGCCACGGACACGCCCAGCAGTCTGCTTGGTCAGTCACCGTTCAGATGCATCCGAGAGAACCACTTGCGCCAGGTCGAACTTTGTCGCCCAGACGAACGGGGAGAACGCCTTGCCCCCGTCCGGGTGCGTGACGAGCTCGTACAGCGTCAAGTCGGTCTGTTTCGGGGTCGCCATGGTGAATGTCGAAATGAACCTTGAGGGAGGCGCCACACGTCGCTTGTATGTGTGTCTTCACAGTCCTGACTTTGTCATGCCGCATCGGACAAGAGCGCCGGAGCTGACTCATCCGCCGCGACTCGCGGGTTGCAGCGGATGCACCCAGTTGTAGGAGAGGCCAGCATCCATCTTCGTCAGGGAAACCGCCTGCATGGTATCCATGCGTTTTGTGGTCATTTCTATTCTAGACGCGCTGGAAGCAAGCAGCACCGGCTGTACATCACTCTACCCTGAGCCCTCACGGCAGCTCCTCGCTGCCCACCAGCCCCTCCACCCTCTTCACCCACGCCGTGACGTGCGGCAAAGCCTCATGCTCCCATACCTGCTTGACCAGCTCCGAGTTCAGCCGGTTCTGGGCATACCAACCAAACACGACCGCATCGGCGTGGCTCGGCGCCTTGCCCGCGAGCCAC